>APFE031170098.1:135518-219498 GCA_000404065.3 Pinus taeda
AAAAATTATTTAATAGTTTATATTATTATGTTAAAAAGTTTTGTATTATTTTGTTAATTAAATTTAAATGAGGGAGAAAAAATATTTTTCTAAATATTATTAATTTCAGAGCAAAAATTTGATGAATTGAATGGTACGACACTTTTTATGCGAGGATGAAACTTAGAATTGTGGGTATCTTGCCCGGGGACGAGTTAATGGAGGCATGGTTTCAATGGTCTTTACTGAAATAGAACAAACAATAGTGTCTTTTAACAATATGGGGTATTTGCTTGTTAGAAATAGAGCTACTTCTAAGATTGTTTTATGCTTATTGAGATTTTGGTGACACAAATTTTAGTTATTTATGAGCTCTCCCAAAGCACCAAAAGGTTAATAATAATAGAATTTTCAATGCTTTAGATATTGATACTAAAAGGTAAATAATAATAGAATTCTCAATAAGTTAGACATTGATAGAATACATTTTTTTAATGGGGTTGCTCAAGGAGACCTTCCCAAATGTGGTGAAGGAGTTGTTTTTCATCTTTGAGAGACTCATTTTTTTTTCTAAATATTGTTGTGTATGTTTGTAATTGAGAAATGGGTGGATCACTTACAGATCTTTGGAAACTCTATGTTGATTATAAATTGGGTTAAAAGATCTTACAAATGCCACAACATGAGATTACTACTTTTATTAGAAGAAATTTCATAGTTAAAGGATTATATTACTCATTTTTCAATGCTTCAGGTTTAGAAGTGTTGAAAATGCAACAAGAAATTCCTAAATTAATTTTATCCTTGAATTAAATTAGGAATAAAATTGTAATTCCACATTACAAGACAACTTGAAAATGCAACAAGAAATTCCTAAATTAATTTTATCCTTGAATTAAATTAGAAATAAAATTGTAATTCCACATTACAAGACAACTTGTACGAGTTAACTAAGTTAATTTGACTTAGTTGATTGAGTTAATTCGAGTTGAGGGTCTAACTAAAGTCATGTAGAGTGTCTCCTACATTATAGGAGCCCTCGTTGAGTTTATTTTGAGTTGTAATTAATTAATTTAGTTTAATTGAGTTAAAGTAAGTTAAACTAGTTCCAAGTGATGGAGGAACTAGTAGGAGGTCAAACAATGGGGTGCTACTTCATGTGTTCAACCAGTTAATTGATGATTCACTCATAAATAACTCATGTATGTCAGATCTGAGAGTTACCCAGATGATATTGGAGTTCAAGGGCAGTGTACTATCAATTGTATAATCATCCAAATTATCAGTTGTATAATCATCCAAAATATATAGATGGTGCATGTAGTCAGAGGAAATATGATATTGGAGTTCAAGGGCAGTGTACTATCAATTGTATAATCATCCAAATTATTAGTTGTATAATCATCCAAATTATACAGATGGTGCATGTAGTCAGAGGAAGAGCCTAAAGGAACTGCACAATCCAATGGAGGAAAATTCCTATTAAATAGGGGTCTAATTTCTCATTGAACATCGTAAGCAAATAGGGACTTGGGCAAGCAGGAAATTGGTTAAGTATTGCCCAAGGCTTGTCTAGGAGGTTGTGAGACATATAGAGATAGTGCAAAGGTTGCTCGGGCTTGAGTAAAGCATTGTAATTTTCTCATATTTTCTTATTAATGCAATATACACATAACAGGGGTTTTTAGCTGTGGATTTTCTTAGGAAATCGTCATGTAATATGTTAATTGAATTATTTCTCTTGTATGCTTCTTGATTTCACGATCATTTAATTGTTTATGTTGATGAATAGAGTAGATTCAAGTCTATTGTTTTAGTAAATTACAATTAGCAGTTTGAATCTACAAGGAAATTCTACATGGTATCGGAGCTAGATTTGTAGGAATTTCTACATGGTATGAGAGCTGAAATCACGATAGAAAAGAAGAGTTCGAAGTTTTCCTTGCAGGTGAATAGAATTTACGGAATCATTCTTAGAGTTAGTGGGATTTCATTGAACAACGCAAGGAAATAGGGACTTGGGAAAGCATAAAATTGGTGAAGTATTAGCCAAGGCTTGTCTAGGAAGTTGTGAGACAGATAGAGATAATGCAGAGGTTGCTCGGGTTTGAGCAAGGAATTTTGTAATCTTCTCATATTTTCTGACTAATGCAATATACAAATAGCAAGGGTTTTTAGTTGTGGCTTTCGCCAGGAAATAATTGTGTAATGTGTTGATTGAATTCTTTCTATTGTATGCTTCGTGATTTTGCCATCATTTAATTGTTTTCATTGATGAGTAAAATAAAGTCAAATCTATTGTTTTATTAAATTACAATTAATAGTTTAAATCTAAAAAAAAATTCTACAATAAAAACCTCAACATTAGTCTTTACTGGATTTTGAAACATGGATCATCAAGTAACAACAAAATTATCAAATCCATGAATTTTATCATAGACATGTCAGTGAGAGAGTTAATCTACCTTTGTTGTCTTTCATTTAGCTTTCATACCATATCATCTTTTTGTGAAGATTTCAATAATGATTGCGTGTTCTTTATTATATGTTCATGCTCTTTATTTATTTGATATGACGATTAAATTTGTGACTCCGTTTATGTACTTAGTTGTATACAATGTTTTCTTTCAATTTTACGGAGAACATGCAAGGTAAAATATGGATGAGGTCACATAGAAGTAGTTAATTATAATAATTTTTTGTTGTTTTATATAATTTAGAAACATTCAAACGCTTAATTGTTCTATATAAATGAGAAACATTCCAATAGAATTTGAATATTTTATAGGTATAATCTAGTATTTTAAATTATTTTCTTTAATTTTGTAAAATAAAGTGGTTACACTGTTGAAAATAATAAGGAAGAAAGTTTTCAACAAGGAAGAAAATTTTAAAATGTATAGACAACATTTATAAACTAAAATTAAATAAAGTGGTTACACTGTTGAAAATAACAAGGAAGAAAGTTTTCAACAAGGAAGAAAGTTTTAAAAGGTATAGACAACATTTATAAACTTTATGGTTAAGTTTTAAAAACTTTGAAAGTGAGTAGAAACACAAATTTTAACATGGAGAAGTATTTTCAATTAGTAAAATGTAGGTTAATTTTTAATGGGAAATTTTTTAAAGAGAAAAAGAAGAAAACCAAATTTCTTAGATATGTTTTTTATTTTATTTTTAAAAAGATGAAAGAGATATATTCAAGTTAGATTTGTGAATTTGTATATGTTGGAAATATAATATTTTTGGGTTATGTAAAATTGGCTTATTCACTTGAGAGGAGACAAGAATCTTCAAGTGAACACTAATAGTCATGAGAAGTCCAAGAGTCTTTTTGGAAAACCAAAACCAAGATCAGTGAAATTTATTTATATCTATATCTTTTGAATAAGAATGTATCACATGATTATCTAAATTTTTCTATCATCTTTGTGTGTTCTAACAGTGGTATCAGAGGAAACATATACCTACCCTACTTAATAGTTTAAACCACTAGTTTTGTGGTCTCTAATTGGATGACCTCACCATAATCATGCACCTTGTTCTGCGGGTTTGTTTTGCATGTCAGATCCACCAATTCTTTGCTCTATCAGTATGGCTTCTCATATTACCTTTTCTTTCTTTAGCATCCATTTTAGAAGACCCTCGTGCCTAACTTTGTCTCATTTCTAGTTGGCACACCTTAAAAACAAGATTGGCTTTAATAATGACCTCACTATCGATGTCCTTGAAATCGAACGCGTAGTTGTGTTTCTTGGCATAATGGTGAGCACTGCAGAAAGTATTTTCACACCAAGAATTGAAGCTAGTTATACCAATTTATTTCTTGTTAGGGTCTTCCAAGCAACATTCCACATGTTTCCTAGTAGGGAAACTTCTCATAGTACTACATTTATAATATCCCCTACAATGAGGGGAGCCCTTGATGGGTTTCTTCCCATACTTCCTTCATGAACGATCATCTAGAGGAATATCAACCAACTTACTTAATGGCCAAACATTTTCACTTCTGAGACAAGACCATGGCCCCTCCCAAATCACAAGAGCTAATGATAGGTTAAAAATGTCTTTTCATTTGCCACAATGTCACCTATACTCAAGGACATGAATGATTTTGTTGATGAAAGTGTGGGTGTGTAACTAATGGAGTTCTCAAATTTTAGGGAGGAATTGCTTATGTTATTGAACATATTTTAGAGAGACCCTAGGGTTAGCGCTATCGGAAGGTGAAGGATCCCATTTGATTCAATGGAATAATTGGATTGGAAAACCTCTCTCTCTCTCTCTCTCTCTCCCCTCAATGACCTCATAAGTGAATGAAGGGGATTAATAGGAAATTTGGAAGATGAATTCAAACCATTTGGTGAACAAAGTTGATGGATTTCGCTGAATCACGAGAATATATGTGTTGAATTTTGCACTGTACAAGTCACCACCTTTGAACTTGTCTCCTCGAAGTTGAAATTTTCAAGTAGACTCAACATATCGAGATTGAGAGCAAACTGATAATGCAACAAGGTTCTACAAGTCATGAGTCCTTTCCAACCTTATCCATGGGATATTTGGCTTCAGAAACATAAGGTCCCGAGTCTTGAAGGTATTCTTGTCACAAATACCCAAAATTTTATATCAATCTAAAGAGGAGAGACTCTTCTTCTCTCATTGGCTTCATAAAATAATGAATTTTGCCCATTACATGCCATAAAAGTACCAATTTTACAATATATATGACTCACATAATGAAAAAAATGCTCAACGAATTTGAATATGGAATACTTTCATGCAACCTTAGTCACAAAAAGTTGGAAGAATTTTGGTCAAATACGGTAGCGGATAGATCTCGGAAAGCTTCTGCAGGAGTGCATCCTAGGAACTCGAACATATCAAGGCTCTTGAAAACTAGTAGGCGGGTAGACAAAACTATACATTGGATTAGTAATAAATCCACTGAAAGAATTCCAAGATTTATTTACATATATAAGGAAATTAGAATTTGATATTAGAGAGAAACAACAACAAAATAAAAGATTTGCCTCAAAGTTGGAGACTCTAGAAATAGAGTGGAATACATTTGAGAAACAAGTAAATAACATGGAAGAAACCAAGTTTCCATCATTAAATAAATATTTACAGGAAGCCTCTCAAGAGAAGGATGTTGCTATAGAACTTTGATAGAAATTGCAATTGCTCAAGATTTCAAACTAAAAAACAAGAGACACAATTCTACTCTATAATTCTGCGGAATAGAAATCACAATTTAGAACAACATGCATAGACATGCAATAAGAAAAAGAAAAAATACACATTGATTTATTAGGGAACCCAATTGGGATAAACCCCTCAAGCCTCTTTTCATTAATTAGTTGAATTGAGAAACTATTACAATTGCTTGCTCCTGCTCTAAGCACAACCTGCCAAAGAACAATTGTTCCTACTGAGTGAACCTCTCGCTAACATTTATCTACTTCATGCCTCCATCAGCCTCCTATTTCCTTGTAGAATTTATGAGGAAATTAACCTCTAAAATATAGGAATTTCCTCCCAATTACTTGCGCAATTCCCAACAATCAATCACTGACTTCATGCAACACTTGTACACTCATAACTAGCATACAAATCTTGTTACACTGCCTTGGCATCTCCACTTCTGCTGAGGAATTCGAATTTCATGCATGCATTAGCAATTTTGGGTTGATTGATAAGTTAAATAACATATCTCTAAGTTAGATTGTTTCCCAACTGCACAACTGACCTTCAACTGACTCTAACAATAGTTAGAGGTCAGTTAATTGAATACAACTAAATACAACTAAACTAGATTACTAAAATTTAGCAATCATACATGCATAACTAAACTCCAAGCCCTCTAACTATAATTTACTGAGCTAACTGAGTGACAAGAGCCATGTCACACTAATTAACTGCCTCCAAGTTTTCCTACTAACATGAAAATTTGATTTACTCAATTTGACTAAGGCTAAAGTCAAATTGAGCCTTTCTTGCTAATTTTTCAACACTCCCTCTTAACACGAAAGAGATTTCTTTCACCACCCCTATCCAGCACCTGTGGAATGTACTGTAGCACTAATTCTCACTGTTTTTGCTGCTACTGCAACAACTGCAACTGAGAAGCACCCAAAAATACTAAATAAATTGTGTCTGTAATTTTCTACTAGGAAAATTGTTCTGTTGTTGACTCTACTATTGAGCCTCCTACTCTGTTGTCAACACTACTCTGCACTCCTCAATATTTGAATGGCATTGATAATCCTACTATTGAATATGGTGGTCCCTTGTAGCAAGGTAATTATCCATGAGGAGAACACCTCAATGGACCCTGCCCAAATTTCTGCAACTCTAGGACTAAGGATCTACATCACCCCACCTCGCTCCTGGAGGTATAGTTTCATGCATGGAAAAATCTGCCTCTAGCTTGTAGAGGTTTGTCACTCTAACGCTAATCTGCTTCACTTTCCCAGAAGCTACATGTTTCAGGAAGGTCTTCCCCTTACTTAAAATAACATAATAGCCTTTATCCTCCAATACTGCTATAGGGATCAAATTATTCTTCAACCCAAGTACAAGCATAACATCTTTGAGGAAAATATGGGAGCCAGACTCCCTCTTAAAGGTTACACTATCAATTCCTTTAGCATTGTACCTCTCATCATCCCCAAATTCAATATGCATCTAAAGATCCTTCTCCTCTAGGGTATTGAAAAATTCCTTGTTTCCTGTTATATGGTAAGAGGCACCATAATCTAGGTACCAATCACTCCCTCTTCTTGTGTTGGCCAAGCAAGCAAGGAGGGTGAAATCTAGCTCAAATTGAGAAGCCAAGGCATCTCCTCTTGATCCTACTACAGGCTCCTTGCTAGATTTACTTTGTGGACACTTTGTTGCATTGTGTCTAAATTCATGGCAATGAAAACATTTTATGTTACTTAAATTCTTCTTCTTTCCATTGTTCTGGCTAGAATCATCTTCACCTTGGGACTTATTTTGTTTGGCCTTCATTACTTTTCTAGCTAAAGCAAAGTCCTATTCCTCTTCTTTGGACGTTACTCCATCTTTGGTATTTCTCCTAAATTATTCTTTAACCAAATTGGACCACAAATTTTCCCAATTTTGTAATTTTTTTCCTTCCATTCACAGAGTCCTGGTAGTTATGCCAGGATTTTGGAAGGCCTAGAAGAGCTAGGTTCACTAGGTCCTCTTCTCTAACATTCACCCCAAACACTTTAAGCTCATCTCAAACTTGTGTAAATATGGAGAGATATTTCAGAACACTATCATTCTTCTGCATCCTAATGTTTCAAAGTTTGTATTTCAGGGCCAATTTTCTATGGTCACTATTATTTTTGAAGAGATCAGTCAGTGCCTTCCACATAGTAAATGGTGTCTCTTTGCCATGGATATTTGAGACCACATGGTCTCTCACACCTTCCAGGACGATCCTCCTAGCTCTAGCAACATCCTTCTTCCATTGGGCTAATTGTTGTGCGTCAGACTGTTGGGGTTTTGCAATATCAGTTTTCACATATTCTAACACACCATTATCATCAAGCGCTGCTTCCATGCGGTCCTTCCAGGCTATGAAATTCAAGCTACCCTCCAGGGCATACTCCAATCTCAGACAATGGAAAGACATTCTCCCAAATCTAAAGAAAAACTGCTACAATGAAGCTCCAATTTGAAATTCCAAAGAGACAAGTTCGAAATATTGGTTCTAATGTGATTTCAAGGCTCTGATACCATGTATAAATTTGATAGAAATTACAACTACTCAAGGTTTCAAACTAAAAAACAAGAGACAAAAATCTACTCTACAAATCTATGGAATGGAAATCACAATTTAGAACCATATGCATAGACATGCAATAAGAAAAACCACAAATACATAGTGATTTCTAGGCAACCCAACTGGGAAAAACCCCTCAAGCGTCTTTGCATTAATGAGTTGAATTGAGAAACTATTATAATTGCTTGCTCCAACATTGAGCACAACATGCAAAAGAATAATGGTTCTCCTACTGATTAAGGACCACTGGCTAACACTTAGTGATCCAGGTGGATATTGGTGGCCATCGCCTATTCCACCTAGAACTCCAATTAGTGTCATCTATTTCCTTGTTTATTTCAACATTTACTATTTTTAGGATTTTTTCGGGTCCTAGACTTACAGAGATGTTTTGACCACCTAAATGACATTTTTTTGAGGTCCGCAACAGGCCCATGGCCATGGAAAAGGGCTTGCCATAAATCCTTTATTACTCGGAGAGACCTTTCCAACAAGGTATCATACATGCCAAACAGAGATAATATGACCAAGTTATGACCTTGGGAAGTTCGCTGCCCAACTAACCTCAACGGGGCCCACAAACTCTTGGTGTTCCATCTCATATGATTAGGGTTTTGGTTGTTTAAGTTTTCCCTTGTTTTTCAATAATAAATAGGCTCTTGAGCCTCATTGTAACACAGTTTAGAGGCATTTAACCACCACCTCTCTTCTCAGAGATAAACTGATAAACTACTATCACTTGAGCTAGTTTATTTCCATTCTGTTTGTAATCATATTTCCAAAAACTTGACTAACAAAGATTTCCAAAAAAATTTACCAATTTCTTTTAAAATCCTACCAAAATTTCTGTTATTTACTGGCAAAATTTGTGACTACGTTGGTTCAATAAAAAGAAAAAAAATCAACAATTAATTAGGCATTCCAGTGATAATATTTATTTATTGTCGGTGAATTCTAATTTAATTGCCCTAAATTAGAGTAAGTCCAGTGTTTCGTTGGATGCTTTTTTCAGGAGAAAAAAAAGTGAAATATTTTATATTGAGTCAATATAAAAATTTGATAGTACATATATTGGAACAGCATCCTTAGGCCTTGGCCACGGTAGCATTTATAGCCCAAATTGATATCAACAATATTGACAAATACATACACAAATGAGTAAATTACGTCTTCAATAGGAAGAAAAATCAACAATTAATTATGCATTTCAGTTGTAGTATTTATTGGTTGTCGGATAATTCTGATCTAATTGACCTAAATTACAGTAGGTCCAGCGTTTCGTTGTATAGATAAGGCTACAATAAATAGGAAGAAAAATCAACAATTAATTATATATTTGAATTGTAGTATTTATTTCTTGTCAGTGAATTCTAATTTAATTGCCCTAAATTAGAGTCGGTCCAGCGTTTCGTTGGATGCTTCCATAACTTTCGTTGATTTCTTCACTATTGAACCAGATGAATGTTATGAACAATATAACCCTGGTTCCTTTTAAATGTAAAGTTTGGTGTTGTGGATCTTTTTCTGGAGAAACAGAGTATTTTTAAGGGAGAGATTATGATTTTTAAGATGTTATATTTAACAAAGGAGTTGTATTTAGTGTGATTTTTTGGATTTTTTTGATGTGAGTTGAAATTTTGATTTGTGTTATTTAATTTGGTTTTTTGATTATATATGGATTTAACATCTTGAAAAATCTCTAAGCATTTCGATTGTATAGAATTATCTATCAAACTTATAATTTCAATAAATTCCTATTTGATTTTAGAAAAATTAACAAAAAAAACCCACCAATTTTAAAATTAACAAAAAAACCCACCAATTTTTTTTTTCAAAAATCATAAAAAACAATTAATTTAACTACAGCATTGTGCAAATGTTGAACTGTTCTAAATAACGAGTATTTATGATCATTCAAATATATAATTATTAAATGATTAAATGTTTTTAATGAAAACGTGGAAATTGTGTATATTTTTTAAGGTGAAATGAAAATATTAGTAAACGATCTAAGTCGAATTTTTAATTTAAAAAATCGCGATTTGATCGGTTGAACTTTAAATTTTTTATTATATAAAAAATTAAATGTTTTTAATGGAAAAGTGGGGAGTGTTTTTATTTTTTTAATGTGAAATGAAAACATTTTTATATTAAAAGTTGGTAATTTTAATGAAACTATATTTAAGTTGAAGTTTTAATTTAAAATGGCAGTGATTTGAAATGGAAAAGAATATTTCAGTTGATTTATTTGTTTATTTTAATTTTAAAATTTTTAATAATAATAAAATAATATTATTATTATAAATATATTCCTAAATTAAAAATGATTTTAATTATATAATATTTATGAAAAAAATAATATATCCTATTATCATCATATATGAAACATGTCATGCACTCAATAATTTTGCACATTGTGTATTTTACTAATATAAATTTTGCACATTGTGTATTTTACTAATATTTTTTTAAATATTGTGATTCCATTTAGGGGAGGCCATTAACATGCTCAAAATGTTGACATTCCATAAAAGGGTGGACGATAAACATTGTCCCCTATGTTGCAATTAGTGATATTATTGGACACGTTTTAATATTTATATAAAAAATAATGTACCTTCGAAAAAAAATAACGTAATTTAATTACCCAAAGTAAGTATATTTATAATTGTTTACATAAAGCTGGTGGATAAGCCGGTTGATTGAAATTGCAAATTGCTATGTTAGTTTAGGGATTTAATATTTATAAAAAAAATTAATTTAATTATTTAATAGTTTATATTGTTATGTTAAAAGTTTTTTTTTTTTTAATTTGTTTTTGTTACTTAAATTTAAATGAGGGAGAAAAAATATTTTTCTAAATATTATTAATTTCATAGAGGGATGGTTTCAATAGTTTTCACTGAGAGAGTACAAACAATAGTTTCTTTTAACAATATGGGGTATTTGCTGGTTAGAAATAGAGCTATTTTTGAAGATTTTTTCATGTCTATTGAGATTTTAGTGAAACAAATTTTAGTTATTTATGACTTTTTCCAAAGGACCAAAATGTTAATAATAATAGAATTCTCAATGCGTTAGACATTGATACCAAAAGGTTAATAATAATAGAATTCTCAGTGCGTTTCTCAATGCGTTAGACATTGATACCAAAAAGTTAATAATAATAGAATTCTTAGTGTGTTAGACATTGATAGAACATATTTATGGTTTTTTTTATGGGTTGCTCAAGGAGACCCTCCCAAATGTGGTGAAGGAGTTGTTTTTCATCTTTTAGAGACTCATTTTTTTCTCTAAAAATTGTTGTGTATATTTGCAATTGAGAAATGAGTGGATCACCTACAGGTTTTTGGAGACTCTATGTTGATTCTAAATTGGGTTGAATGATCTTACAAATGCCACAACATGAGATTACTACCTTTATTAGAAGAAATTTCATAGTTAAAGGATTATATTACTCATTTTTCAATGCTTTAGGTTTATAAGTGTTGAAAATGCAACAAGAAATTCCTAAATTAATTTTATCTTTGAATTAAATTAGGAATAAAATTGTAATTCCACATTACAAAACAACTTGAAAATGCAACAAGAAATTCCTAAATTAATCTTATCCTTGAATTAATATAGGAATAAAATTGTAATTCCACATTACAAGACAACTTGTATGAGTTAACTAAGTTAATTTGACTTAGTTGATTGAGTTAATTAGAGTAATTCCATATTACAAGACAACTTGAAAATGCAACAAGAAATTCCTAAATTAATTTTATCCTTGAATTAAATTAGGAATAAAATTGTAATTCCACATTACAAGACAACTTGTACTAGTTAACTAAGTTAATTTGACTTAGTTGATTGAGTTAATTCTAGTTGGGGGTCTAACTAGAGTCATGTAGAGTGTCTCTTACATTATAGGAGCCCTGGTTGAGTTTATTTTGAGTTGTAATTAATTAATTCAGTTTAACTAAGTTAAAGTAAGTTAAACTAGTTCCAACTAATGGAGGAACTAGTAGGAGGTTAGACAATGGGGTGCTACTTCATGTGCTCAACCAGTGAACTGATCATTCACTCATAAATAACTCATGCATGTCAAATTTGAGAGTGTTGATATTGGAGTTCAAGGGCAGCGTACTATTAGTTGTATAATCATCCAAATTATACAGATGGTGCATGTAGTCAGAGGAAGAGCCTAAAGGAACTGCACAATCCAATGGAAGAAAATTCCTATTAAATAGGGGTCTAATTCCTCATTGAACATCATAAGAAAATAGGGACTTGGGCAAGCAGGAAATTAGTTAAGTATTGCCAAAGGCTTGTCTAGGAAGTTGTGAGACAGATAGAGATAGTGCAGAGGTTTCTCGGGCTTGAGCAAAGCATTGTAATCTTCTCATATTTTCTTACTAATGCAATATACACATAGCAGGGGTTTTTAGCTTTTTGGTTGTGGCTTTCCCCAAGAAATCATCGTGTAATATGTTAATTGAATTCTTTCTCTTGTATGCCTCTTGATTTCACGATCATTTAATTGTTTCTATTGATGAATAGAGTAAATTCAAGTCTATTGTTTTAGTAAATTACAATTAGCAGTTTGAATCTACAAGGAAATTCTACATGGTATCAGAGCTAGATTTGCAAGAATTTCTATATGGTATGAGAGTTGAAATCACGATAGAAGAGAAGAGTTTGAAGTTTTCCTTACAGGTGAATAGAATTTACAGAATCATTCTTCAGAGTTAGCGAGATTTCACTGAACAACGCAAGGAAATAGTGACTTGGGAAAGCAGAAAATTAGTAAGTATTGCCAAGGCTTGTCTAGGAAGTTGTGAGACAGATAGAGATAATGCAGAGGTTGCTCGGGTTTGAGCAAGGAATTGTAATCTTCTCATATTTTTTGACTAATGCAATATACAGATAGCAGGGGTTTTTAGTTGTGGCATTCCCTAGGAAATAATTGTGTAATGTGTTAATTGAATTCTTTCTCTTCTATGCTTCATGATTTTACGATCGTTTAATTGTTTGCGTTGATGAGTGGAGTAGATTCAGGTCTATTGTTTTATTAAATTGCAATTAGCAGTTTGAATCTACAAGGAATTTCTACAATAAAGATCTCAACATTGTTATCTAAGAAAGTCCTACTACTGAATTTTGGGATGTAAATGATCAAGTAGCAACAAAATAATCAAATTTATGAATTTTATCATAGACATTTCATTGAGAGAGTTAATCTACCTTTGTTTTCTTTCGTTTAGCTTTCATACTATATCATCAAAAGGTCAGGTTAGTTGTGTTCCATTGATTCCACTTCCTTAACTGATACATAGGGATTTGAATCATATCATAGTAGCTCTTTGTGACATGTTTACCCCGGTTGGCTAGTTACTTGGGTAGATGTGGGAGGAGCATGTTACACCAATGATCTTGCTTAGAGGCTCCGCCAGACTTTCCGCTTCTTTGTTGTATGTACCACGTCCACCTAGCTCTCCTTTAGTGGCTCTGCTAAAAGGCTCTGCCAACTCTTTCTGATTGCAAAACTTGGTCACCACTTTGACCCAATGCCACATTTAACTCTACCATCTTACTTTGGGGCACCTCAACTTTGGATGGAAATAACGCCTTATCTAGGAGGCAATTTACAGGCTTCCACATACTGTTGGAAACCTATTTTTGAGAACTAACCAACTGTGCTATCTGGTATCACTCAAATTTTTCTCAAGGTTAAAGAAAGAAATTTCCACGGTAACCACAAACCAAATATTTTAGAGTTGGGTTCTAGCCAAACTAAGTCCAGAGAGGGCTCTCTGTTTATAATTTAACTTTGTTTTGGGTGGGATTTTAGGCTAACTCTTAGTGCTCATGAGGTTTTGATTTTGATTAGGTGGTGGACTTAAGAGAAAAGATGGGCAGAGCAAGCCTTCAAGCCATTGGGCTATGGAGTCAATCAAAGAGCGGCTTAACTGAATCAGAGCAATTGCTAAAGGAGGAGTTCACAAGGCATGCTAGCACAACAAAAAGAAATTTTTCAGGTTCAAATGGATGAGGTAGTCCTAACCATGGTAAAAGGGTAATGAAGAATCCTTAAACTGGGATCAAGATGAAGAAAAGAAGGATGATCAGTAGCAAAGGGCAACTAAAAATCCTTTACTATGGACCAAAGGAGGGGAAACTACAAAATTAAGGGAGCAATTAAGAATTCCCAGACTAAGATAGTTTAGTAGAAACAGTGAGAAAGTAAACAGTCAAGACAGAGAGAATTAAAGCTAATTCTGAAATATCATTCCTTGTTTACCATTCAGATTTAATAGAGAAACATGTGAATATTTATAAACATGAAGAGATAATACTTATTTGATTTCCACTATGCACAAGAATCCTGTGAAATATCTTTAACTTTATTGCATGATCCAGTAAGCCAATCCAATCTTGAATACAATAGCTCCTTAACTTGATATGAAATGTCTATAGAAATATTTTTGAATCCACCCAAAATACTTCAAAATGAAGAATTATTTATACAAATTATAAACTGAAATATCTTGAAAAAATATCAAGATTGGTTTTACAAATATCTCAAACTGTTTTACACTAATAGAACTTAAATAAAGGACATTCAAAACTAATGAATATATTTGGAACTATTTTTATGGATTTATGGTGACAAAGAAGAGAGTCGAATATGATAGCAACTCTTAATTGATGATGAGGCATCCCAGTCACTAACTGCATCCTTTCTTTGTGCATTCTGCTCCAGCAATTCTGCAAGATTAGGGTCCATTGATACCTAGGTATATATCAATACGTGATATATATTTAAAACGTGAAAGAGGTTATTGTAGATAAGTATGTTGTTGAGATAAACCTCTCTCAGTTTCCTAAATTTCAGCTCCAGCTGTTCACAATATTCTCTGCAAAAAGGTGTCAAAAACTGGACTTTACACAGTCCGAAAAATAGGCTGTGAAGACATGAACTTATCTCACTTTTGGTAATACCTGTGTAAAAAGTGAGATAAATTTTTTGTAGATTGGCCTTTTAAGAATAAAAAAAATCCTCCAGTTTCTCAAAATTCATCTTGGATTGGCCGTAATAGTTTCTGCAAAACAATGGCTTAAACAGAAAATTTCTGAAGAATGTACCATTTTTGCTCTAATTTCATCTTTTAACCTTAAGTTTCTTTTAACTGTTTTTCACTTTTACTTTAGATAAAATTCATTATTGTTGAAGAAAGTGTTTTCAGCTCTGTTTAACCCTTACTTCCTCCATGTTTACTTTTACTGCTCTCTTTTTTCATCTGTCTTCACTTTGACATGAATCTGTGTGCTTTGTAACTGTCTTCCCTGCTATTTATCTTCATGCTAGCTGCTTTACTTGACTCGGTCTTCAATCTGATACTCTTTAACCTTGATACACTTTGGCTATTCTATACTGTGTTCTTTTACCTTCACTATATATTTTAGGGTTTTACTGTCTATTTCGACAATAAATCATTTAATTTCATGTTTCCTCTGCTTGTCTTTTAATTGTGTGTTTTATTTTCTATCTCTATTTGAATAGATTTGATAACAATCTCGAAGTAAACAAGTCTTATGACTAGTATTAAGATTATTTATCCAAGGCTGCGGTCTTTTGATCTCCTGTAAAACAAAACAAACTGTTAGGAAAATGTTGGGTTGACAGGGGGGGTCATTAATGGCTTTATCGAGTTTTATAGGTCTATGGAGTGAGTCCAAAATGATTTCAGGAGGTAAACCATGCTTGAATTGGTTAGCAGAGGTTTCAGGTGGCGCAGAAGGGTTACACAGGGTTTCACTGCACAAACAGGTGAAAACAAGCAAAACTGGGGTTTTTGTGTTTAAGCGGGTAAACGTTTGATTTGTTTGAATTTTGGCGCGAACTGAATAGTAGATGGGTTTTCATGTAGCGGGTGGCAGTATGCGGTTTATTTTGCATCGCTTATGAACGCTGGGTGGTTTTGGGGGAGGCCACTTGATTCCATAGACTGAATGACATGTAGCAAGGGGGCTCGACCTAAAACCACTCATATCAAGCGGGTAACATTTGGACGTTAGGCCCGCCCGATATGGTTAATAACCGTTGGATCAAAGGGGATATGGTCGCACAATGATTAGGTTTGGGAGTTGTGTGGAGGGTAATGGAGGGGTCCGGCTAATGTTTAAGTGCATTGGTTTTAATTAAATGATGGATTAAGGTGGGGTTAATGCATCAGGCGTGATTTTATTGGTGAAAGGTTTGACTTTTTTTTTATTTAATAACAAATCGATTAATTTACGTCGTTTGTCGGGCTTTTATTTATAAAGTTTGTATTACAAACTTTGGGGACGAGATATTAAAATTAAAGGGATTTAATAAATACATATGGGTGAGGGTATTTTTGGGAAATATATAAATAAAATTAAAAGTTAATATGAACAAAAGCGGTAAATGGATTTAGCACTAAGTAAAATGTACATTTATAATTCATTGGCTTTGTATAAACACATTATAACTTAGGCTTAGTGTTATTTTTGTGGGTTTTCTTAGGAAAAGGGGTTTACTTGGGGGTAATGTTTTTTCCTTAGGAAAAATGGTGTTTTACCTTAGGAAAGGGATTTGTTTGGGAAAATGAGGGATAGTGAAGGGGGGTAATGTTTGTGGGGGGAATTTTAGTACTTAAGACCTATAAGTCATTGGGCCGAAGGTTCAGTCCCTCCAGAAGTCAAAGAAATGCTTAAAGCCCCTTTGACTTAAGATTTTGGGTACTTAAGACTTTGCTTATGGGAAATTAGTAAAATTAAGGGTGAAATTAATGGGGAAATTAATTAGTTGACTTAGTAAGCTTAATGCATGCCCAATTGCTTGTTCATACTTGGAATTTTCATGATGAGGGTGATAAATATGGTTTTGTCTAATAATCATCACAATTCTACAACCTTTCTACTACTTACCCATCTACTCATCCTACCGTTTTTACTTCTCTTTATTAGGGTGCACTTAAGCTGACAAACCCTTATCAAAACATTTTTCTTTTATTTTACAATAGTAATCTAACTAAGTCTAACCTTATTACATCCAAGGGCTTAGATTAAACAATTGAGCTCCTTTTATTCACTCTACTTAATCTAATCATCTGCCAAGATTACACTGTTTGGTCAAATCTTATTTCTCTATCTATAAACATGAAATAGCCAAGTTTAAACATTTTGACTATCATGGATTTGTGGCATAGGTTAAAAACTGCACACAATAGTTTATTTTGCATAAAAAAGTAAATAGTAGTGGCATTTTGACTAGCACACTTTCCTGGTCTTTTATTTCTTTGGGGTTCATATTTTTCATCCTTTTTGACCTTTTTATTCTTCTTGTCCTTTGATTTTTCTTTTAGGACATACCCTCTTTACATTTTTTAATTTTTTTAATATGGAAATCATTTGCAGAAAGCAAAGGTATTTACATATTACAGGTTTAATCTCAGCCATTCAAAAATTATGACTCCTATTGGTATAGGAACCTAACAGTGGCTCCACTTGGGCATGTCATTTCCTTGTGAAATGTCAAGAACACCGTCGACTAGTAGCCTGATATATTGGGCCAATCCCACACATGTATATGCTATGTTGTATAATTATTGTGACTACAACTTTTGAACTGAAAATACACTCTTTTGCTGCAAACTGAAATCTGGTCTAACATAAACTTGCTGCTAAAAACTGAATTTATTCAAACTGAAATCCTACCTACTTACTCTAATCAGCTTTCTGACTACTGGTTAAGTAAAATGAAATAGCCAATGCAACCATTCAAGCATCATATACATTGGTGAATTTTGTTGCTTGTGTTTGTTTTTGATTAAAACTGAGATTCTAAAGAAAAATATAACCTTGTCAACCAATGAGAAGATAAGGAAATACTTGCTTTCCTTTGTAGACTCTAAAAAATGTACAAAAGGATCTTTCAAAATATATACACTATTGTTCAACTGATTTAAGAAACTGCACACTTGTTCTGGATGGCTTTCATGCCATGAAACTGAAATGTCACTTTTATCTTTAACACCCTGCAGACTTTCAGATGAGCTTTGTGATGATACTTCTACTGATTGAAATGTCTGTCTAGTGAAACCTTTACCATCTTGATTTTGACTCTCATAGTCAATTAATGGAGAAAATTTTGATTGCACTCATCATCCAACCTATCAGCTACTGGACTATAAACAACTTGGAAGGATTGCTTCAACTTATTGCATATAGTTTTGAATGGAACTTCATAGGTTTCTACAAACTGCTCATCCTTTTCTTTAGAGATGTTATACCACATTTCCTTTAAAAACTGAAATGATTCAAAACAAAGAGTTAAAGAAGCTTCACTTATTTCCAATTTTCTGCACTTTCTTCTTCACTTTCATATCTGACGTGGATTAGATGGTTGTTGTTTTCAAGCTGGTGAAACTGGATTTCCTTATTCCCCAAACTAGCTTCTGATTGCTCTGTAAAGTTAGTTTGGATTTGAAGAACATAATTATCATCATACTGATCATATTTGGGCAAATCATCAAAAGAAGTAATGTCATCAAACATACATATTAGATAAGGAGATTTCTCCTCCACATATTGCTTTATGAATATATCTTCTGATCTATGGTAGTTGGAATTAGTAGGAATTTTTTCGTGATTCTCAATCTCTTCTTATTGTGGAATAAATGTGTCATGGTGATTTTGAGCAAAAAATTCATCTTTCAGGGTGATCTTATGTATCCTTTCTTCTATTTCCTTCATCAAAACGTCAAGTTTTTCCTCTTTTTCTGCTTTCAACTTTTTTCTTCTAATTTGCAGATTGACTTCCACATCCACTGCAATGTTCTGCATTTGTTCCAGCGTTTAGGGGTTTCTTTCTCTTAGCTGAAATTCTATCTCTGGATCAAATGCTCTTCGGTAATGCAAAAGAGCTGAATCAGGGGGAGGTCTTGTATTTGATGGCATTGAATAATAAGCCTGATTAAATCTATCTAAAAATTGTTGTATTGTTTCATATTGGTGCCTTTTTAACTGATTATATTCTTCTATGATCACAAGAAGATTGGCTTTGATTATCCATCTATCAAGGAAAATTTTGACGAACTGTTGGAAATTTGAGATGCTTGCAATAGGTAAATTTTTGAACCAACTCTTTACTCTACTTTGCAATGAAAGAGAAAAAAGCTTGATAATAATATCATCTTCATCAATTTCAAATAAGTCTAAATAATTCTCAAAACCTTGAATATGATTTTGAGCAGTGATACCATTCTCTCCATCAAACCTAGGGAGATACTTGTAATAATTGTTAGGGGAAGCATGAAGTGTAGGAGGTAAGATGAGTGTCTTATACTATCAAGAACTTTATGAGGTACTGGAATATGTATAGGGATTGTATGATTAGTCATGATTTTTTTATCCTCCTCAATTGGAAAATGATCTTCATAAGAGTTAGAAGAATGTTGTTCAAATGTGTAAGGAGACTTTATATCTACACTTTTCAAAGGAAAATAATAAAAAATTAATCTAAAATATTCTCTAAAATACAATATACATTGAAAAAATTTATCAATGAGAAAGAACATAATGTCTTGGATAACAATCCAAGTTAAAAGCCTCATCTTTTCACATAGTTCTTTCAGGTTCATTCCTCCAGTGGAGTCTTGATTATAGAATTGATTTGGAGTCGCAAGGTGGATGATTTTAACCTTTGTGTGTCTGATCATTGTCCACCATCATAGATCGGATCTAAACCTGCAAAATATTTCTGAAGAAAATGTTAGTTCTCCCCAGTATGGTCGCCACTATGTTATCACTCAGAATTTTCACAAGGTTAAAGAAAGAAATTTTTGAGGTAACCACAAACCAAATCTTTTAGACGTGGGTTCTAGCCAACCTAAGTCCAAAGAGGGCTCTCTCTTTACAATTTAACTTTGTTTTGGGTGGGATTTTAGGCTAGCTCTTAATGCTCATGAGGTTTTGATTTTAATTGGGTGGTGGACTTAAGAGAATAGATGGGCAGAGCAAGCCTTGAAGCCATTGGGTTATGGAGTCAATCAAAGAGTGGCTTAACTGAATCATATCAATTGCTAAAGGAGGAGTTCACAGGGCAGGCTAGCACAACAAAAAGCAAATTTGCAGGTTCAAATGGATGAGGTAGCCCTAACCAGGGTAAAAGGGCAATGAAGAATCCTTAAATCAGGATCAAGATGAAGAAAAGAAGGATGATCAATAGCAAAGGGCAACTAAGAATCTTTTACTATGGACCAAAGGGGGGGAAACTATATAAGTAAGGGAGAAGTTAAGAATTCCCAAACTAAGATAGTTTAGTAGAAAACAGTGAGAAAGTAAACAGTTAAGACAGAGAGCATTAAAGCTAATTCTGAAATATCATTCCTTTTTTACCATTCATATTTAATAGAGAAACATGTGAATATTTATAAACATGAAGAGATAACAGTAATAAACATGAAGATATAATACTTGTTTTATTTCCACTATGCACAAGAATCCTGTGAAATGTCTTTAACTTTATTGCATGATCCAGCAAGCCAATCCAATCTTGAATACAATAGCTCCTTAACTTGATATGAAATGTCTACAGAAATGTCTTTGAATCCACCCAAAATATTTCAAATGAAGAAGTATTTATACAAATTCTAAACTGAAATATCTTGAAAAAATATCAAGATTGGTTTTACAAATATCTCAAACTGTTTTACACTAATAGAACTTAAGTAAAAGACATTCAAAACTAATGAATCTATTTGGAACTATTTTTATGGATTTATGGTGAAAAACAAGAGAAAGTCGAATTTGATAGAAGCTCTTAATTGATGATGAGGCATCCCAGTCACTAACTGCATCCTTTCTTTGTACATTCTGCTCCAGCAATTTTGCAAGATTAGGGTCCATTGATACCTTTGTATATCTCAATACGTGATATATATGTAAAAAGTGAAAGAGGTTATTGTTGATAATTATGTTTTTGAGATAAACCTCTCTCAGTTTCTCAAATGTCATCTCCAGATGTTCACAATATCCTCTGCAAAAAGGTGTAAAAAACAAGACTGTACACAGTTTGAAAAATAGGCTGTGAAGACATGCACTTATCTCGCTTTTGGTAATACCTGTGTAAAAAGTGAGATAGGTTTTTGTAGATTAGCCTTTTAGGAACAAAAAAATCCTCCAATTTCTCAAAATTCATCTTGGATTAGCCATAATATTTTTTGCAAAACTATGGCTTAAACATGAAATTTCTGAAGAATGTACCATTTCTGCTCTGATTTCATCTTTTAACCTTAAATTTCTTTTAACTATTTTTCACTTTTACTTTAGAAAAACTTCATTGTTGCTGATGAAAGTGTTTTCATCTCTGTCTAACCCTTACTGCCTCCATGTTTACTTTTATTGTTTACTTTTACTGCTCTCTTTTTTCATCTGTCTTCACTTTGACATGAATCTGTGTGCTTTGTAACTGTCTTTCCTACTATTTATCTTCATGCTAGCTGCTTTACTTAACTCAATCTTCAATCTGGTACTCTTTAACCCTGATACACTTTGACTGTTATTCACTGTGTCCTTTTACCTTCACTGTATATTTTAGGTTTTTACTGTCTATTTCAACAATAAATCATTTAATTTCATGTTTCCTTTGCTTGTCTTTTAACTGTGTTTTATTTTCTATCTATGTTTGAATAGATTTGATAACGGTCTCAAAGTAAACAGGTCTTATGACTAGTATTAAGACTGTTTATCCAAGGCTGCAGTCTTTTGATCCCCCGTAAAACAAAACAAACTATTAGAAAAACGTTTGGTTGACAGGGAGGGTCATTAATGGCTTTATCGAGCTTTATAGGTCTATGGAGTGAGTCCAAAATGATTTCGGGACGTAAACCATGCTTGAATTGGTTAGTAGAGGTTTCAGCTGGCGTAGAAGGGTTACACAGGGTTTTACTACACAAACAGACGAAAACGAGCAAAACTGGGGTTTTTGTGTTTATGCGGGTAAACGTTTGATTTGTTTGAATTTTGGCGTGAACTAAATAGTAGATTCTTTTTCATGTAGTGGGCAGCGGTATACGGTTTATTTCGCACCGCTTATGAGTGCTGGGTTGTTTTGGGGGAGGCCACCCGATTCCATAGACTGAACGACACGTAGCAAGGGGCTCGGCCTAAAACCACTCATATCGGGTGGGTAACGTTCGAACGTCAGGCCCGCCCGATATGGTTAATAACCGTTGGATCAAAGGGGAGACAATCACATGGTGATCAGGTTTGGGAGTTGCGTGGAGGGTAATGGAGGGGTCCAGCTAATGTTTAAGTGTGGTGGTTTTAATTAAATGATGGATTAAGATGAGGTTAATGCATCAGGTGTGATTTTATTGGTGAAAGGTTTGACTTTTTTATTTAATAGCAAATTAATTAATTTACGTCGTTTATTAGGGTTTTATTTATAAAGTTTGTATTACAAACTTTGGGGATGAGATATTAAAATTAAAGGGATTTAATAAATACATATGGGTGAGGGTATTTTTGGGAAAGATATAAATAAAATTAAAAGTTAATACGAACAAAAGTGGTAAATGGATTTAGTGCTAAGTAGAATGTACATTTATAATTCATTGGCTTTGTATAAACACATTATAACTTAGGCTTAGTGTTATTTTTGTGGGTTTTCTTAGGAAAAGGGGTTTACGTGGGGGTAATGGTTTTTCGTTACGAAAAATGGTGTTTTACCTTAGGAAAGGGATTTGTTTGGGAAAATGAAGGATAGTGAAGGGGGGTAATGTTTGTGGGGGGAATTTTAGTACTTAGGACCTATAAGTCATTGGGCCGAGGGTCCAGTCCCTCCAGAAGTCAGAGAAATGCTCTGAGCCCCTTTGACTTAAGATTTTGGGTACTTAAGACTTTGCTTATGGGAAATTAGTAAAATTAAGGGTGAAATTAATGGGGAAATTAATCAGTTGACTTAGTAAGCTTAATGCATGCCCAATTGCTCATTCATATTTGGAATTTTCGCGATGAGGATGATACATATGCTTTTGTCTAACTATCATCACAATTCTGCAACCTTTCTACTACTTACCCATCTACTCATCCTACCATTTTTACTTCTCTTTATTAGGGTGCACTTAAGTTGGCAAACCCTTATCAAAACATTTTTCTTTTCTTTTACAATAGTAATCTAACTAAGTCTAACCTTATTACATCCAAGGGCTTAGATTAAATAGTTGAACTCCTTTTATTCACTCTACCTAATCTAATCATCTGCAAAGATTACACTGTTTGGTCAGATCTTATTTCATGGATTTGAGGCATAGGCTACAAACTAAACACAATCATTTATTTTACATAAAAAAGTAAATATTAGTGGCATTTTGACTAGCGCACTTTCTTGGTCTTTTCTTTCTTTGGTGTTCACATTTTTCATCCTTTTTGACCTTTTTATTCTTTTTGTCCTTTGATTTTTCTTTTAGGACATACCCTCTTTACATTTTTTAATTTTTTGAATATGGAAAACATTTGCAGAAAGCCTAAATATGTACATATTATAGGTTTAATCTCAGACATTCAAAAAATATGGCTCCTATTGGTATAGGAACCTAACACTATCTACAAGAGTATCAGAGTTGATCTCTTGAGGAACAATCTCCTCCAAAGCATGGGGGTCCCAACCATCATAGTCATAATTCTATGGCTTCTCCAATGGGACTGCTACTATGTTGATTCTCTACAAGATGTTACAACAACCATGGGACTCCCCCTAAGCTTAACACACCAAGCACATCAATTCTAGTCTAGTTTACATCAATTCCAAAACTCTTTCCAACTATTAGGCAATGCCAATTTCCCAGTACATCTCATAGCATCGCTGTTGACATCAATGCCAACACACTTATTTCCACTAGCCATCCAGATAATGCCAATTTTCGATCAAATCTCTACCTTTGGCATTGATGACAATGCCTCTTAACTTCTCCACAGTGATGGAAAATCCTCATCGCTTCTTCTTGCATGAGCCACCAATGGCTTTCTCTCCTCTTCATGGGCCATCACAACTTTTCCAATAATTATCTCTCCCTTTGTCATCAATGGCAAAGGGCTACAAGCTGCCTTTGTTCCCCCATGCAATCATTCACTGCCAATGATCAAGGGTCTAGTTGTTGATGTGCATTATGCTCAAACTTATCTTTAAGGGCTAATAGTTGTTGTTACTCTATAAACTCAACCTATGTGATATGCTCCCCTTGAATATATACTTGCTCCTTTTTAACAAACCTCCAATTTTGGACACCTTATGTTGTTGGTTAAAGCATTCTCTCTGCCAATGCATATTTCATACCAATTAAAAGGAAACTGATACAAATAAAACTACTCATGCTATTGTTGTTGCATGCAAATACCAACAATTGATGATGCACTATGGCTTGCTCTTCACTATTGTTTCTACTGCTATGACTATGTTCGCTCCTCCTGAGCATCTTCATTAATCAACTCTTCTCCCTCTAAGCTCATGTTACTCCAAATATGGATTATTTCTTAAATAATACCAATTGAAAGCTAAGGGAAATTCAAAGCTTGTACCCATTGTGTTTCATAACTTAAATGAAATTCATAACTTAAATGAAATAAGGATATTTCACCTAACATGCAAACTTTTCATTTACCTAGAAATCCTTCTTCCTGAGGATGAAAATTGTTGCTTGCTAATACTTACTAAAGTAGCTCCCCTTAAGAAAATTCTCTTTGATCTCTTGCAATTGATTCCTTGCTTCTATGTGGGTACTGATCCTGTGGAACTAACTTGTCTAAGGGCTTCTTGTCATTCCACACTTCCGTTGTAGCTCATCCTTTTCTCAAAACATAAATTGTTGCTTTGTACCCCCCCCTAAACTCATGTTGGATTTACTTCTCCTCTCTTTCAATGTTGATACATTTGAAATAAACCACTTTATTATTGTAATCAGTAAGGAGACACGACCATACCTTCAATAATCAAATGCACCTCTCTGTCTATTCCTTCTAGCTTCCTACATCTAACTTATTCGGCCTCTGTTGAGGCCATTCTCTTCTTTTAATGAAGAGAAACACATGATCTACTCACCCTGAGAAAATCATCCTCCTTTTTCTTCTAAACCTTCAATGGCTGAGTTCTAATAGGAGCTTTACCTTCTAGCTTATTCCTTTCCGATGTTTGGGATTTCTCTTAGTTGCACATGACTGGAGAGTACTTCTCTTTACCTACTCTTTTCTTTCTCCATGTCTTCTCACCACCCTTTTGATTTTCAAAGGGGTTTTTTACAAGAGTAAGAGGATAATCCTTTATGATTTTCTTATGATTTATTTCTCCTTTTTTCAACATTATCCCTTGACACAAAGCATTGAAGACAAACTCATATTCTAGTGTTGTATTGTTCCTTCTTATCTTCAAAGCCCAAGCTTCTACATTTACATGCATACGCTGAGAAACATGAATTTTCTTCCCATCTCTATAGCATGATGCCTCATGCCCAAAGTTGCTACAGTTGTAGCCTTTGATAGGGATTAAGAATGGGGCAAAGGAATTGCTATAATTGACAAAAATCTTGTCAAGGCCACTACTCCTTCCAATATTATTTCTCCTAGCCACTTTACGCATTCTTGGGTTGCTTCTACCCAACATATCTTGTTTTCTTGCACGCCATCTACAATCTATGTATTTATGTCCAAAATTATTGCAAAAAAATAATACCCATAAAAAGGCTTTTGAGGACTGAATATACCTTTTCTTTGAGGGCATTTTCCTTCAAGGGAAAATGAACTTTGTTGGTTCTTCATGTGCCTTCTATGACTGTCTAGAATTCTTCCTTGCATTTTTTTCTTACAATTGCCTAACTCTCTTCTGCTGCTCTCCTTGTTGTTTCTTCTTAGCATGTTGTTGTTTGCCTTTTATTCTCCTATTGTTGATACTTTCCTTTCTCCTATTGAAGTTTAAAAACTTTTTTTTCCTTTGTTGTTGTTGGAACCTCTAACTGCCTTTACCTAGGAAGTTGACACTTTAGCCTTTGCACTATTGGAGCTTGGTTTTTCTTTGAAACGCAAACCAACTTTGATGAAAGGCGATCCCTGCTTAACAAGCATCTCATTGAAAGTCTTTCTGCTCTACTCAAGCTTCTTATATTGAAAAAACTCTGCATTTTCCCTTTCTAGGTCATGTCTCAACGAGATTACTTCATTTTGTAGTCTCTCACAGTAACCTTCTCCATCATTTAGCTAATTAGTCAACGTCCCATTCAGTATACTGGCATCTTCTTGTTGAGCATTAAGATCAACTATTTTTTTCTCAACTTTTAGTTCTCAGGCTCATACTTGTGCATAGATCAACTTCTTCCTAAAATATATCCTTTCATCTAGATCCTTTCCTTCACTATCAGAGGTGCTAGCTAAGCCACCATAGAGATCTAAATCCATATCTGTGTCCATGGAATGTTCCATAGGTTTGAGGAGTATTCCATCTTCATCACTTCCAGTGATATCCCTATCCTCTTCACAGGATATACTCTCGACTTCTTCAGATGATCCCTCATTTTCTATTGCTACTAAAGTGGGTCTCACTTCACAACAACTAGATGTATGACTATGTTCATCTTCAAAAGAAGAATATGTACAATTAGTGACTAAATGAACTATCTCTTTATATTTATCATAGATAAATAGATTACCTTCTGAGCTTCCTGACCTATCTTTTGATTCTTCATCATCATCTCGAGAGTGATGAGAAACAACTTGAGCATTAAGAGGAGCATCTTAAGTCTTCTTAATATCTCTTTTCTGGGATGCTTTCTTCAACTTCTTCATTCTCTTCTTCTCATTATCAGAAGCCTCCACCAATTTAGGTTCACTGTTTGAGAAGCAAGGTCCTTCAACATTCTCTTGAGATGCATAGCTTTCCCCACCATATAGACATTGCAATTTGTCCAACATTTCCTTTGTTGAATCACAATGCCTCACTTTATCAACATTTGACTTAGACAATACTTTCATGATGATTTCCTTGGCTTCTATATTGAACCCATTCCTCTCTCCATATATCATAGACAACCAAATGTCTTCATTGATTACCATCAAATAGGGCTCCATTACAATATTCCGGAGCTCATAGTTTGATCCATTTAGAAATGGAACTCCTTCTGTTGTTAGCCAAACTTGATTAGCCATTGTTTCCCTTGGTTCTTTCATCTAGTGGTCAAACTATTCTTGAAGAAACCTTACTCTGATACCAATTGTTGGAAACAATGTTAATATTGAGAGGGGGGTGAATGAGTATTAAGGCTAATTTTGAAAATTATGCCAAATTTAATTTACACATTCAAACTTGGCATCCACTAAATGAGAGCAACCATTAAAAAACCATAAAAAACAACCATATGAATCAACACAAGCACACACATCATGAGCAACACACATATGTCACAGGTTTAACGTGGAAACCCTTCCAGGAGAAAAACTACCAAAGCTTGTTTTTGTTATTAATGTAAAAATAAGAGCACCTACTCTATTACATAAATTTGTTTGTGAGCCTCCACTCACAGGAAGCACCAAATCCCTTTGATTGTTTGCTAGCACCCACTAGCAGAAAGCACCAACTCCCTCCTTTTACAGACCCATGATCAACCTATCAAAAGCACCACCTTCATGGATTTGTTGCAAGCACCAACTTGCAACTCCTTGGTTTATGCAAGCACTAGCTTGCACGAGGTACCAACCCCTAAGCCTTCTCAGACACCCACTAGAGATGGAAGCACCAACTACTTATATGCAGGATCCAACCCACACTCAAAAGAAAACTTACTATTCACTATAATTCGTAGCCTCTCTGCCTATTTTCAACTTTGTTCTCCTCAACAGCCTTTTGGCCCATGAAATATTCTCTCCTATGCACACTTTGCAGCATCTCGTTGTTCTACTCGATATTCTACACTAATACACACCACTTTCTACACTTTTCCCACTCTACAACAACATACTCACATGAGCCCTCTACTCTCGGCCTTATCTTTCTGCTTAGGCACACATCACCTCTTCTTAACAGTGCACACCACACAATTTTTTGCTCTCAACCTTCTTCTACAACACAGGCACACTTGGGCTCTCACTAGCAGCTCTCACACTCAGAGCTCTCCACACAACTCACACTTAACTATGCTCCATTCCCACCCATTTGCTCAAAGGAAATCTAATTTTTTGTTCCACTTTTGCATGGTGGTCGATGTTATCTCTGTTGTCATCCATGCTTCCCAAGTGCGTGCTCCATGCATGGATTCCCATACCGCATAGGACAAATCTTCCTAATCAATTTCATCCTGTTCTTGCATCGAAATTTCTTGGCCACTGCAGTTGAATTAACTCAAGGAATGGGCACTTGAGTGTTCTTCCATACTTAGAATTAATTCTCAGTCAGTTTTGTAGGCTACAACAAGGCTCTCCATGCTTCTTTATTTCCCACAAAGATAAAAATGTACTTTAGCATGACTTCTCTAAGCTTGGTCTAACCTTCATTCATTTCCATGACGCTTTCAAGAAATACCAAGCATAATTGTTTTGGAGTCAACTTCCACCTCTGCAAATCATGGTCCTCTTTGTCTTAGTCTCCTGCCTTTGATAGTGTCCATTGAATCCATTACACATCTCTTCAATCGTAGTCCTCGTTTCCTTGACTTAGTGCTCTCTGCAATTTCCCTTACTCCAACTGTTGACCCATCCATGCTTGCATAATCACCTGTAGAGGTCCTCCAAATAAGACAAAAGTGCCAAGTTTGGCTGAAGGCACTGCCAAATATAACTCTGTGACCCTTTTTTATTATAGCCCCTTTTTCTCAAGTCCTTTAACAATTTTTTGCCATAGGACCTAGTCTTCACAACCATTGGCTAGGCCTTTGGACGCTAAGTCGCTCTATGCCATTTGCAGGCTGAATTCCCTTTGCTAATGGCTCCACGCCATTGGTCTCATTTTTATGCGAAATGATCAAGGCCTAGTGCTGGGGCTGGAGCTCCAAAGGCCCAATGCTTTTCCATGCATTCTCTTTGAGAACCTTCGGGCTCCTCTTGGCAGGCTTAACTATCTCGTGGGGTTCCCCCGTGCTTTCACTGGCCAATCAAAGGCCCCGCCGGGACGAGCTATCTGACTGACGTGTCCCGATGCTTATTACCCATGCATTCCCTTTATGCGTTCATATTAACCTTCTGGGCTCAATACCTCTGAGATCTTCCTTTCGGGATGATGTGTCTTGGTGGAAGCATTGTTTCCCCTGTGCACCAATTAAAATGCAATCAGGATGAGTCAGCTGCCACATTCGCTCGATGCTTCTATCCTAGAGACTTCACGTGTGAGCCTTTCTAAACCTTTCGAGATGATGTCATGCTCATGTCATCAATCCCCACATGGCACCTTCTAAGTGGTGACATGTGTCACCCGTATTTAACCCATTTGGCCTCCCAAAAACATTGAATCTTCCTACCACGTGTCCCCCGTACATCGATGTCATACAGACATCATCTGCCACCATCATCTCCTTGGAGCCATTCAAATTTTGCTATGTGCCATATCAGAGAGGAGAGAGAAAGGGTCCTTCAAGGCCTTGTTTTGCGACCAACCTTTGTTATAATAGAAATATTCCAGGTTCCAAAGTCCGGCTTCAGCACAACTCTAGAGCGGATTGTGGTTTTGGGATGGGTGCCCCCATAGTAGCTCAACACCATTGATTTGTGCAATCAATTGTGCGGGAATCCACTTTCGGGACCACAAATTCCATCTATCACACTGTCTCCAGTGCCATCAGAAAGCTGCCACATAGCTTGGTACTTTCCTCCCAGCGCTTAACAATTTGCTATCTCCCTCCAAGTCTGAGGTTTTACTATGCTACCTCTTTGTTAATCCCTTCCAAGATTCACCTCCGGGCTATCACATCAGGGTGGGCTCCACTTGCTCTAGTCCACCTCGGCGCTTACAATTTGTGCGCTATTTGAAACCCCCAGGGTGCGCCCGTCGAGATGGTGTCATCTCGGTCCTCCTCTCCTTAGTCGCTTTGACTTGGGCACTAAAATAATTCCGCCAAGGTGAACCTTTAGGGTAAGCCTGCTAGGCCATCCTGTAATGTGGGCTCCTTCGACCCAATCCGTTGTTGCCACGTTTGTTGAGTGCTCTGCTTAGAGTCTTCACCATACTTTTTTCTACTTTGCTATTTGTGCCACATCTGCCCGACTCTCCTTTAGTGGCTCCATTAAAAGGCTCTACAAACTCTGTTTGACTACAAAACTTAGTCACCACATTAACCTAAGGCCACATTTAACTCTACCATCTTACGTTGGGGAACCTCAACTTTGACTAGCAATAACTCTTGATCGAGGAGGCCATTTGCATACTTCCACATACTGTTGGAAAGTATTTCTTATCACTAACCACTTGTGCTATCTCCAAGAGTATTAGAGTTGATCTCTTGAGGCGGAATATCCTCCAAAGTATGGGACTCCAAACCACTATCGTCATCATTTTATGGCTTCTCAAATAAGCCTGTCACTATGGTGATTCTCTATAAGAGACAGTAGCAACCATGGGACTCCCCTTGAGCTTGACACATTAAGCACATCAATGCTAGCCTAGTTGACATCAATGCCAACACCCTTGTCATCTATCAGGCAATGCCAACTGCCCAACACATCTCTTAGCATGACTGTTGACATCAATCCAAACACTCTTGCCAACTGCCTAACACATCTCTTAGCATGATTGTTGACATCAATGCCAACATTCTTTCCAATTGTCACACAATGCCAAATTCCCAACACATATCCCAGCATGACTGTTGACATCAATGCCAACATACTGCTAGTAGCCATCTAGACAATGCCAAATGTCCAACAAAGAGAGTGCACGAATCGAATGAAGCACAAATTACTCTTATGTCAGTGCAAGTCTATTTGGATCATAATATATCTAGCTCTAACTTCTCACTGATTGAAAAACAAGTTCATTTGTTTAAGAAGCATGATAGCTCTGAGCAACTAGGTAGTTCTATGCAAGTAGATAGTTCTCATGAATAGTTTCCCGCACAGTGAAAGCTCCACACAAGAAAATATTAATTGGAGATTTGTTCGCCCCATCTCCCCTAGGGAAAATTTTAGAGGCGAAATTTCTCAAATAGGTTATTTTTTGGACTTTTTTGAAAAAAATATTCACCAATTTAGTTAAAAATCCACCTATTTTTTACATATAGATGATTAAATGGATGATATTCACCAAAAAATCACTAATTTTAATAGTAAATTGCATGTTTTTTAATTCAATGTTCCCCTACATTCTATAGGTATGAATTTTCGAACTAAAGTAGTCGTATGCAATACTATATATATAGGAAAATATTGAAATCCTTTAAAAAGTTCATGATCCCCCCAACCTACTTAAATGAGATCTGCAGTGAAAGCTTTACAGAAGGAAATATTAATTGGAGGTATGTTCAACCCCTATCCTCTCTGTTCCCCTCGTCCTCGCCTATGTAAAGGACCTACAACCACGTTAGTTCTGATATCATTGGGCAGAAGAGTGCCATAACGATGTAAATATCACAACACAACGGTGTCAATATCACAACACTCACCGACAAAATGACCACTCCCAAAGTTTACAAAATAATATAGATTCAATATACGTTTGCAAAATAATATAGATTCAATGTACTTTAATTGTTAGACAAATGCTAACTTCAAAATAATAAATCACTACATTTTTAACCAATATTTAAAACTTGTACATTATCTTGCGATTAAAGAATCCTTATTTTCACCTTTTATGAAATCACCGTAAAGTTAGGATTAACATGTTATTTTGGTTTTGTTGACTTATGAATGATTATTTCATTAGTTTCTTTGTAGGAATCTGATTTCAAAGACATGGCACAAAATGCAAACGAAAGAGATTCCAGGCAACCAAATAAATATGTATTACTATTTTGGGTTTTTTTTAAGTGGTCATCTTCATATCATATTTTGTTTATTCATTTGGAAAAATCCTAAAAAAATTCATTAGTTACACCAGTTCACAGGGATACATTCTCTACGAGATTGCAGCACGATATTGTTGAGGCCAGAGCAGTAGCCTTCAAAGTAAGGAGAAACGACCTGACTGTTTTTGTCGAGAAAGTTTGGTTTGGAGATTGTCACGAGATACCTGATCTTTGAAAAATGTATTTAGGCCGTTCAAGGAGGGACCCGATTGCTAAAAATAAGAAAGCTGTCTCATGGAAGTACTGAATGGAATCAAATCATCGCCCATGCACATTGCAGCATTATAACACTAATTAATCCCTCTCCACCCATGTTCATGTTAGGTATCCGTATTTAAAATATTCATGTTAGGTATCCGTATTTAAAATAAATCTATATTGCTGATAATTCAAAAGGATAATTCAGCTCCGTTGAGTTGGAGAAATCGTTTTAAATATGGGTAACTTTGAGCCATACAATGAGATGAGCATGGCCCATGGGTCTTTGTGTCAAGAAGGTTATATCAAAACAGAAATAAAGTTTTTTAACCATTAGTTTTTGTGGGCAAATTAGAGAATGGTTTCACTCAATTAGAATTAAAAATTTCCTTATAGAGAAAAAAAAATATGACAACAAACCCACATTCTACTAATTATGAAACCAATTAAAAAACAAAACAAAATAAATATTACATTTGAAATCAATTAAAAAAATATAAAATAAATATCATAGTTTGTCATAAAAATAAAAGTTCTGATCATATGGTATATATTATTATTATTATTATCTATTTTTAAGGTTACAATTAAGTGAGACACCAAATTGGTGTATAATTTTTTTTTTTGTGGGACAAGGGATCCACTTCGGCCCATAAATTTATATATATTCTATCTCTCTGGGTTTGATAACCTTTTAAGAAAAAACATGCTCTTAATTATTAAATCTGCTCGAACTATATAATTTTAAACCTAAATATTTAAAAACATAATAATTTATCATTTTAATGTTTTTTTTTTTTTTTCAATTTCATTGGACGGGAGAGCGAACCAAGTCCAGAATCGATGGCATTTCGTTTTTTATTTATAACTTCTCTTCTGGCAAAAAAAAGAGTTCATGATGTATTTTGAAGTGATGAAAGTAGTTGTTTTTATTTAATTTTGTTTGGTTTTAATAAAATATAATTTAATTTGTTATATTATTTAATTAATTTGTTTGGATTTTAATCTAGGTTTAATTAAGTTATTTTAGTATTTATTTAGTTTTATTTTATTTTTTATTAATTTAAAATTTATTTTTGTTTTAATTTAATTATTTTAATTTAATAAATCTTATTGAATTTGAAAATAGTTGATTATTTGAATTGCAGGTAGAAAATAGAATATTGGAATTTTAAAGATAAGGAAGTAAAATAAACTTTTTCTTTATTATAAAAGAAAAGAGAAATATAAATTTAGGTTGGAGCATGTGATTTTTGGATAACTTTTGGAAGACTTTTGAAATCGAGAGGAGAGGTTGAACCACATAGAATTTTTGGAGGATTTTGAAATCTAGAGGTTGAATCACAAAGAATTTTTGGAGGATTTTGCAATTGGAGAAACTAGTTGAAAGCATGAAGAAAATTGTACTATCATAATTTCCTTCCTAAAATCATTTGTATTTGGAGTTTGAAACTAGTAATTATAGACTTATGCACTATTGTCAAGTCTAGAGGACATTAGTAATTATAGACTTATGCACTATTGTCAAGTCCAGAGGACATTAAAAGACTCTCAGGGTTATTTGTTGTATTTAGATTTGATATTAATGAAAAACTTTTCACTTTTTTGAAAACTTTTATTCCAGATATATGCAAGTTTGTACATTGTGCACTACTGTTATTTATGCAAACTGGTGTTTATTTAAAACTCATGATCATGGTTGGATTGGATTTGTTAAGTACTCTTTGAATGTGAGTATACATGTAAGTGAATTCCCAATAACTATTTACTAGGTTGTTTACTAATATGTATTTGATTAATGGTTGTCGGTTATGTGAACTATTTCCATAATTTGATGACTTATTCTTATCTCATTTTTTAATTTATGTTAATCCTCCATATTGAGCTTGAGGATGCATGTATGTGCTTTTCTTCAATTAATATTTATTGATTTTAGAATGTGTTTGATGTAATTGTTATTAAGTTGTATGAACTACTTTTGCAACTTGATAATAATATTAGAATCTCATGCTCAATTCCCATCTTTCACATGCTCTCAATTGGGAGAGAGGAACTACTTCATTATCCTAATTGAGATAGTTAGACATAGAATACAAGAAGTCATTATATTAGATTAATTAGTTTTCTTTCTATCATTAAATTACATTACATCTATTTTAGATAAGAACATTTGAAAGTCTTTTTTCAAGGAGCAATTCATTCAAAGGCAACCAAGCCCACATACAGGTGGATGTTGCTACACAAAAAAAGATAAAAAGTCTAATTGGGACCTTTAATGGGCGATGATCCTCTGTCATAGGTAGAACATTTATGCATGCCAAAACGTCCCTAATGCCAAGCCCTCCATGGTTTTTAGGATTATTCAAAGTAGCCCATTGATGAAATTTATTTGTACTTGTTTTGCCTCATTTCCATAGAAACTTGTGAATTTCTTTTACCAAAACAAAGAGAATTCTTTGTGGAGAAAGAAGCACTAAGAGTTGTTAAAGTAGTAAAGCAAAGAGGACTACTTTAATCAAAACAACACACCCTGCGAGATTGAACCATCTAGCCCCCCAGACAATGGATTTTCCTCTGAATTTTGAAAGAACACCTTCCAATTCTTGGGTTGAGTATGTTTTCAGGAAAACATGAATACCTAAATACTTAAATTCTTTCCATGTTTCAACCAATTTAAAGCCCAATATTCTTCCAATTTCTCTTTGCTTTCTAAATAAAAACTTCTATGTATAAATATGAGTTTTCCTAGAATTTGTTTGACCTCTTGAAGCTTCAAGAAAATTATCCAGAACCCTTTTGAATCTTCTTTCTATTATTGAGGAAGCTCCACCCATCAAAAGCATATAATCAACAAATTGAGAGTGATTGATGTTCTTGATACATCTGACAAACATGATTCCTAGGAGGCACTCACATCTTCTTTCAAATTCCAATCTACAATTGACGGAATCTTCTATAATTACATGAAAAAAGGGAGATAAGGGGCATTCTTGACGAAGGCCGCACGAGGCATGAAAAAATATAGCTACTATCCCATTAACCAAGGGGAAATCCAAGGAAATTTTATGCAAATAGAAATCCAATGAATGAATTTAGCATCAAAACCAAATTTTGTCATCACCTTGAAAAGGAATTCATGAATCACTCTATCAAGGGAATTTTCCATGTCAAGTTTGAAAATCATGCCTTTGTTTGCCTTCTTTTGACTAGAATTGATAGACACTTGAACAAGAATGGTGTTATCAAATATTTTCCTCTAATGCACAAAACCTCCTTGATTTTCCGATATTAGTTTTAGAATAAGTGACATAAGTCTTCTGGCCAAAATATTACAAATCATTTTACATGAAACATTACAAAGTGAAATGGGTTTAAATATTAAAATGAAGCTAGGCTTAATTATTTTTGGAATCAACGCTAAAAAAGAAGGTTAATTCCACCACCCATTCAATTATTCTTAAAAGTGTAACCCACCATTATGCAGAAAACAGATTATATTACCTCCAAAAATTGATGATAGAAGTGGGCAAAAAATCAATCCGTCTTAGAGCTTTATTAGAGTTGAAGGAGAATATTGCTTGACAAATTTCCTCTTAAGTGGGCTCTTTTATTGAAGAAAGGTTATCCTATTAAGATAAATATTCCATATTCTATTCCAACATTGATAATTCTGCTTCAAATATGTCTGTGGTTGTGGCATTGCACAAATCACTAAAGTGATAGATCGCCTCCTCCTTGAGTTGGGAAAAGTCCGTGATTTTAGTACCTCTTATTGCTACTCTTTGATGTTGTTTTTCTAGACTCAGTTATTTTCCTATTTATGCTTTTTTTTTTTTTGTATTCATATCTCTTGCCTTTAACCAACTAATTTTTTTGTATTCACTGAAACCCACCATTCTTTCCTAGATTGGACAACAAGAGAAGGAAAGGGGCCCAAAATCAATATTTTCAATGATTTCAAGAATAATTGGCCAACGATACAAACTATTCCAAGGAAGGATTCAAGAACACACCAATATATTTTGAGACAAGAATGAGTCTACTATTAAGAATCTATTTAAATGAGCAGTAATATGGCCCGATCCAGATCATTTGTTACTCCAAGTAAATTTGTTGGAGGAAGTTTTTATCTCCAACAAATTTAATTTCTAGATGATATCTTCCAAATTTTCTTAAAACTAATATCTAACTCGAGATCCCCATTTCTTTTCCCATTTATGCATATTTGTATTAAAATATCCTCCAAAGATGTAATCAAAGAAAAAAATGAAATCCCCAAGAGCCAACAAAGAATCCAAACATTCTTGTTTTTCTTGAAATTGTATTGGAATATAGATATTAAAAAACACATAAATGATTTGAGGGGATATGAAGAAATATGATAACCAACCAATGGGTGGACAATTGATGATAAAGAAACTTGAACGACAATTGAACCCATAAACTAGACACACTATTTGAGGATCCTCATGAAATAACAAAAAGAATCTCGCTTTTATTCCAAATATTATGTTTTTTTTTTAAGGATCTCATTATGCCTCATTTTTGTCTCCTGAAGCAGGAGAAATAAGGGAATTTCTTTCCTGATTAATGACTTCACCTCCCCCATTGTTTTTTCTAACACTAATCCCCTCCAATTCTAAGAAAGAAACTTCATTACTTACTGCTTGTATGAGTTTCCCCTTGCTAAGGGGCATATTTTCCTCCTTTTTTGGTGTTTCTATATCCCTTGAGTTTTGGATCAAGAACCGACTAAGTGCTCATTTCCGTATCTTTTTCTATTTTTTACAATCTTGCCTCTCTATTAGTCTTTCAACCTACCTTTTGTTGGAGCCTCTCTAGTTCGTTTTCCTTCTCAACCTTTGATTTCTTGTGTATGTAACTTAGAAAACATGGACCCATCCTCGTGTTTTTAGGGAAGAGGAATTCTTCCTTCTTAATAAAATACTCCATTTTCTATTGTGTTGGCACCAGATATTTTTCTAATGATGACACATTTTCATCCATTCTTTCTATATCTAGAGGACTCTTGGAGGAATTTTGAAACCTAGAGGTTGAACCACGTAGATTTCTTTGGGGATTTTGCAAGGGGAAAAACTGAGTTGAAAGCATGAAAAAACTTGAACTATGACAATTTCCTCCCTGAAATCATTTGTATTTGGAGTTTGAAACAAGTATTTATAGGCTTGTGCACTATTGTCAAATGTAGAGGATTGTTAGAAGACTCTGAGGTTTATTTGTTATTCAAATTTGATACTACTATCTAATTTGAATATAACGAAAAACTTTCCACTCTTTTGACAAATTTTATTCCAGATATATGCAATTTTTTACATTGTGAACTATTTTCATTTACATAGAATTGTGTTTATTTAAACCTCATGATCAACTATATGTCATGCTTGGATTGAATTTCCTAATGAGTCTTTGAATCTAAGTATACATGTCAGGGAATCCCCAGTAACTATTTACTAGTTTGTTTACTAATATGTATTTGATTTAACTGATTTCTGGTTATGTAAACTATTTTCAGAATTTGATGGTTTATTCTTATCTCATTTTTTAATTACGTTAATCCTCCATATTGAGCTTCGGTATGCATGTATGTGTTTTTCTTCAACAATTATTTATTGAGTTTAGACTAATACGTGTTTGTTGTAATTGTTATTAAGTTGTATGAACTACTTTTGCAACTTAAAAATACATCTTAGAATATCTTGCTCAACTCCTATCTTTCACATGGTCTCAATTGGGACAAAGGAACTACTTCATTATCCCAGTTGAGATAGTTAAACATAGAATATGATATATACTTAGATTAGATCAATTACTTTTATTTTTATCATTAAATTAGATTGCATCTATTTTAGATAAGAATATTTCAAAGTTTCCTTTCAAGGAGCAATTTATTTAGGGGCAAATTGGCCCACATACCGGTGGGCGTCGCTACACCAAATGGGTAAAAGTCTAATTGGAACCTTGACTTGGTGATGATCCCCTATTTTAGGTAGAAAATTTTTCCCTATTAATAGGTCCCTAATGTCAATTCATCCATGATTTTTAGGATTCTTCGTAGTAGCCCATTTAATTAGATGAAATTTCTTTGTACTTGTTTTTCCTCCTTCCGATAGACACTTGTGAATTTCTTTTTCTAAAACAAAGAGAATGCTTTGTCGAGAAAACCATACTAAGAATTGATAAATTAGTAAAGCAAAGAGGACTACTTTGAACAGAACAATAGACCTTTCAATATTGAACCATCTAGCCCCATATACACTGGATTTTTCTTTGAGTTTTGAAAGAACACCTTCCCAAGCTTCGGTTGAGTGTGATTTCACACAAATAGGAATGGATAAATACTTAAATTCTTTGTATGTTTCCACCAATATTTTTTTTTTGTAAGCTTGGTATGGGCTTCCTTTTTCATTAATACAAAATCAAGTTACATCCACATAATAGATATCTAGGTGGCCTCAACTTGCCCATAGGGAAACCAAGTCTGTTGGCTAACTAACAGCGTGATATGCCATCCAGTAAAAAGAAATAATAAGTCTTTCTAACCAAGATAGATAAGTCTGAATGTCTTTGCCTTGACTAAATTCTACAGGCCTAAAAAAAAAAATATCAGTGTTTTGAAAACTAAAAGCGTCCTGCATACAAAAAAGAAAATAAAATTGAGAGACCAGCTAGTAGACTACTCTGCTCCATCAACAGATGCAGAATCCATCGGAGTAAGGTCCTTAGCATTGGATCCCTAGAGCTCTGCCTACGGGATAATGCAAGGGAGATGTTCTTCTATTCACCAAAGGTGGCCATCCTATTTTTGCATCTGAAACTGGAGCTTTTGAAATTCCTGTTTATAATCAAGAAAGTCCCGCATTATTGTTGCCATGCCCATAGAGATCTTCTCCAAAGCCTTTACCTAGATACTCTTCATAGACCAATACAAGAACAAGGTATTTTTAAATTAAGTGACGCAACCACGAGTGTGCCCTAGATTCGACACCATAGCCCACTAGTCCTCCACATCGATTTCCATCGTGCCAACTTGATGAATCAAGTCTGATTCCCATTCCTCCATTAACTATCAGGTTTCCTACAATATACCTTCATGATAAGTTGTAGTTGTATCATTTATGATCCTAGCAACTGGTTTTCGACCACTTGATTTTCCCCTAGAGAAGCTGGGTTGCCCTGGTGATGTGGCCGCCTTGGTTCTTCTACCTCGGCCCGTTAGGGTTGGGCTTCATTCCTTTGCAGTCGTCGACCAAAATTTTTTTGTGCGCTTACGGTTTACAGTAGGAAAATGGTTAATTGAATTGCTTTCACAGGTGGTAGCCTAAGCCCAGAAGCTCCCAACTTCCAGGTGACACTATTTCCCTGCACAGCTGCCAAGGAAGAAACATGAAACAATTTTTTCCAATAAAGACCTTGAGGGACTTCCCCCCTTCTCTTCCATTGATCACTTTCCTTACTGACTGACCCAAATAGAGATACGACTGCCATAATCAAGAGCTAGATAACATAAAAATCAGAAATTGGTATGGAGAAAACATTGAAGCATGTTCCACAAAGGCAAACCCTATTCCCAAACCAAAGGAGAGTCACAAAAACTTGCCAGAGATGACTCCCATAGGGGCAGAGACCATGGAACCCACTTAGGAGCCTCCAAGGAGAAATTTTTCTCCAATACAACTAGATAAAAAGCTCTTACCCATCCCAAGAAAATTCAGAAAGGCAAGACCAACGAATGATACTACAAACTACCCATCCCCAAGTCCAAGATATGCAAGGACAAGACAGAAGGACGTCCCAAGGAAAAACCATAGTGACATATACTCAATATATCCCCATCCTAGATAAGATAACCCTGAACAGAACAGACACAGAGATAATGCTGGGAAGTTGGACCTGATTCAAGAGGAAAACAAATACATGCAGATGCATGGAGCCTCTCTTTCTTTCAAACCCCGGTGATTCAAAACCATACAATCCCACTTCCATCGAACAGTTAAGTCATTGCATGGAAGACATAAGGGAATGGTGGATCACATACCAGTTTACCCATGCTAGGAGAAGCCTAGATTGCCACCTCTCCCATTTCTATGTCTGTCCACAAGGCCCAACACCACCCTTCATCACTCCTCTACCATGAACTAGACACTTACGAACTTTGCTCACAGAGCAACTTACCAGATGCCAAAACCAAAGCGCAATACCATTGTCACCTTCTGCGGGAGTATTAACACCATGCATGCATGGATCCATCACACCATATGCCCCAAGCATGTGGAGGATGGTGGGTTTGTACCCTAAGGGCACCTTCATTAATTTTCCATAATGGAGATGAAGTCCAGCTCACATCCCGATTGGGGGATCTGATCAGGGGTCTAGGGGCTTGTAAACTGTGTCTCTTATCTTTCTCTAGGATCTCTTCCAAGGAGTTGAATTGACCTTCCCGGGATTGAGTAGGCCACGTCAACTCTAATGGTTGGTGCTTTATTTCCTAGGAAATTTGCTGCACTATTTTCGTCTCTTCTGACATGTGTAGTGATTACATAGTCTAAATTTTCGAGAATTTCACCTACATCCTATACCAATCTAGCAATTCTCCAACAATGGCTAAGATTGTCCCATTTAGCCCACCAACTCAACTTTTTAGCTGTGTTAATCACTAATTTGGAGTCTCCTTCCACCACTAGCTTCTTATACCCCAACTTAATAGTTGTGACAAGGCCTTGTCAAACTGCTGCAAATTCTGCTTCATTATTACTCGCATAGCCACAATGGTCAACATATATTACACAAGATTTCACCCTAGAATCTCGAAAGAGCCCCCAAAACCCGCAGGGCTTGGGTTGCCTTCCGAGGATCCATCAAAGCTCAACTTGATAGACCCCTCTAGAGGTGTAGTGAAGTGTTGCACTAAAGCCACATGGCTCGTTATGCATTTCCAGGAGTTCGAGGCAATCATTGATGGTGATAGATTTAGGTGGTGGATGATTCTAGCCTATTGGGGAGCAACTTTCCAGTCATCCGGATGTTATTTCTCCGCCAAGTTTGTTTCACGAATGTTCTGGATGATCCCCTCCCATATTGCTTCTTGAGATTGTTCATTATTCTTAAAAATCATACAGTTCCTCTCTTTCCATATAGCCCAAAGCTTGAAGCCCAGAGCTAGTCCCCATGCCCGATTAAGGACTGAGATTGAGAATAGTCTTGTCCGCCATTGAAGGATGTATTCTCTAATGCTCTATCGATTTTTGTCCATCCTTCCAAAGAGGTCTTCCACCTTGTTCCATTGTTATACTCCAAAAGAACATGAATTTAAAACGTGTTCCAGATCCTCATTATGTTGACCACAAAGGATACAATACGAGGGGTTCCAAAGATACCCCTTTTTTGTAATTGATCCCAAGTGAGGATTCTACCCCTACATACCATCTAGAGGAAGTAGGAAACTTTCGGCCACCACCCACCTTTCCAGATCTTCTTCCAAATTGGATGATGATGCCCCTACCTCCATCCGGCCTTTAGACTATAAGCCTCCTTGATGGTAAATGTTCCCTTTGTAGTATATCCCCATCTAAGAATGTCTGGTTCATCCTGGACTGTGAGCTTCCTGGATTCTAACTCACTTTCCAATTATTTCCGTTGATCCGACTCAGGGGGTTGAGGCCAGTTCTAGCATTCCTTCCATTTCCTCCATCCATCATTAGTCAAGGAATCTTTCCAATAATGATCCACTGTATAGAAGTTCTTGCCAGTTGTGTAGAAAAAATAAGTCACCCAGATCCTGTCTCCCAAATAGTTTTCTCTCTACTACCATGAGTCTTGCCAGAACAAAGTTGTTTTCCCATTTCTAATTTCCCAGGAAAAATGTTGTTTGATGAGGTCATTGTTCTAAACCACCAGGTTCCATATTGTTGATCCTTTTGGAGGGTTGTGGTATCCGAGTATGTCTTCGGTGCGAATTAGCATGCCATATTTGCGGGTCCAAATATGTTTCCAAAGGTGAGATCCTCATATTATCCAATGCCACCAGAGTTTGTCTCTCATTACTTGATTCAAAGTGAAAGGGTCTTGGAGACCCAGTCCCCCTTCCACCATAGGCTTCGTTAGGTTAGGCCATGATACCAATGCCCATTTATTCAACTATTGAGCACCTCCCCATAAGAATTTTTTGAAGGTTTCGACCATCTTTTTACATGAGGTTTTTGGGGCTCCATCCCCAAAAGATGGTAGATCAAGATCGATTGGAGAATAGGTTTTACAAGGAGAATGTGGCCAGCAATATTTAGGGATCTAAAGGCCCAATTACTAAGCTTCAATTGGAGTTTTTGGAGCAAATATTGCCAACATGAGGTTTTTAAGGAATTCAGGGATAAAGGCATACCAAGATACTTGGAGGGGAAAGAGTTGATGCTGAAGCCCAACACCCGAGCCATGAAGGTCTGAATGTTCGTCGGGGTGTTGAAAAAGAAGATGCATGACTTATAATTGTTTATCATTGTCCCAGATGCTTCCATAAAAACTTTAAGAATATATTTTATGCATCGAGCTTCTCACATAGTTACATGGCAGAAAAGTATAATGTCATCCAAAAATTGTTGGTGCATGATAGGGAGGTCATTGCCCCACAACCTCAAAATATGGATCTGCGAAGCCATAGCTTCTGACCTTAGATATCAACCTAGGCCTTCTACCACCAAGATGAAAAGGAATGGATATATAGGATCTCCCTATCGCAAGCTACGAGAGGGGTTAAAGGTTCTAGTGGGAGAACCATTGGGAAAAATGGAATACATAGGAGAGAAAACCATGGCAAGGATCCAGTTAATCCATCTTTGGTCGAAACCATAAGATTTAAGGATGTTGGTGAGGAACGCCCAAGTTAATCGGTCATAAGCTTAGGAAAGATCCAGTTTTATCATCATTCTTGGAGATTTAAAATGCTTGAGAGAGTGAATGATCTCCTAGGAAATGACAAAGCCATCAAGGATCTGGCAGCCTTCTACAAAACCCATTTGCTTAGGGGAGATAAGATTTGGGAGTAGGGGCTTGAGACGTTTGACAATGACAATGACTATGATCTTGTAGATGACATTGTAGAGCACAATAGGTCTAAACCCTTGGGGGTCTTTAGACTTGGATGTTTTAGGAATTAAAGCAATGAAATTAGCACTTAGTCCTAGACACACCTTTTTGTTGCAACGAGATTCCTCCACCACCTCCAGGACATGATGCCCTATGAAGCTTCAAGCTGCTTGGAAAAATTCCGCCGTAAAGGCGTCCAGACTAGGAGATTTGTTTTTCGTTATTCCTTTGACAACCTCCTTTACTTCCTCCAGCATAACTTCCCTCATAAGGGTAAGGTCCTAATCCCTTGAGATGAGATGAGGGATGTTTTGAGTGATTCTCTGAATGGCCTTTGACCTATCCTAAGCGGGTTCAGTAACGAGGTATTGGAAGTGGTTGAATAATAGGTCCTCCAATTCCTCATGCTAAACCAATCTATTCTCTGCTTCATCCTTTAGTGAGAATATCTTGTTGTGTTGGCGATGTTGGATCATGGCTTTGTGGAAGAAACATGTATTTATTTCACCTTCTCGAAGCAATTTGACTCGGGACTTCTGCTTCCATAATATCTCTTATTATTTTCGCCGCTCTTCCAGCTGGTTGATTATCTGCCATTCCTCTTCCACTAGGTATTTAGATCTACCCTAGTTGATGATCTTCAATTGAATTTCCTGCATTTTGTTGGTCAGTTGGTGTTGCCATTTCATGATATGGTCGAACTCTTCTTAGTTTCATTTCTTGATCTTATGCTTGAGCTCCCTTGGCTTCAGTTGGAAGGTATGCGTGTGGTTTCTTCCTTGTTCTTCACTCCCCTTATGCCAGCCTTCCACTTTCTTCATGAGAGTGGAGTCCCTTAGCCAGAAGGATTCAAATCTAAAGGGGCAATTCTTAGGACCAAGTTTTAGATCTATCTCCAGTCGGATTGACTAGTGGTTTGATCCCGTGCATGGGAGGATCGAGGCCTCAAGGAACATGTCATCACTGATCACCTGCTCTGAATTTAGAAACCGGACCAAGGATGATGTGATCTGATGTGATCCCCCCCTCTTGTTATTCTAGGTGTAGAATCCATTATTTGTTGGCAGGTCCACAAGGTGCAAATCAATGATTAGGTCTCTGAATGCCTCCATGTCTTCCTCTGGTGGTCAGATTCCCCCTTTTTTCTCGTCCAAGGGTGATATCATGTTAAAGCCACTTCCTACTATACAAAGATATTTTGGATGTTATTTTATTAGTCTTTCAAGGTTTTGAATAAAAACCCCTTCTTCTCCTAGAATGTGAGGCCCGTAGACCCCTCACCGAAGAGCTCAGTCTTTGGATCCAATGTGGCGGAATTTTCCTAAGAGGATTTTGGGGAGGATGACCCAGTCCTCAAATATTATTTCCATAGGGTTCCAAAGGATAGAAAGGCCTCCAACACTACCCTTCGAATACTGGGAAACTACCTTGTACCACGGCTTAAAAGTATTCATAATATCCTTTGTCTTTTCTTCCGAGATCTTAGTTTCTTGGATCATCATGATACTGGGTTTATCTCTTTTGAGTCTGTCTTTCAAATATCTTTGTTTTCCTCTACTGTTGAGGCCTCTTACATTCTAGGATGTAATAATCATTTAGGAGGCTTTTCAAGTTGGTGGAAGACCACCAACAACGACACCACCCTTCCCAAATTCACCAAAATTTCTCCTATAATCTATATGGCCTCATTCAGGTTCTTTCTCCCACATTTCTTTCCTCCTTTTCCATGAGGTCCTTGTTCTGCACCTTCGCTTATTTGGGATCCCAGTTGGTTAGGTTGATCTGAAGCTATCATCCCTTGTTTGGCTTTATATTTTTGAAATGTTTCTTTATATAGTTGTTTATGGTCCTCCAATATGAATCGCTCATCCAAATGTCTCCATTCATTTAACATTCGTCACATGACATGTTCTTCTATACTTAGATCCTCCTTTTCCCTATCGATCTCCATGTTAGCCTTTTCTATTGGTTGTGTAGGGGATTATTTTTCTTTTGGATCCTCTTCTGCCTTTATTTTAGTATTATTTCCTTGCTTCTGTGGTATTGGGTTATTTTCTAGTCCTGGAGATGCAATCTAGAGATCCATGACATATTCCTCCTCCTGAAGGATGAAATATATGTTGTTATTATGCAGGCCTTTTCTTAGTGGCGACTGGAGTGGGGTTTGTGAGATCTTCTAATTGCATTTTTTCCTTTGAACTTCCTAAAAAAACTTAGTAGCCTCTCGCAATTTTGTCTGGCCATTGGCGTTGGGAGGCTCTTGGTGTTTGAACTAGTTCAACGTGCACTCACAAAATAGATGCCCATATTCATGGCATCAATGACATCTGAAGGGAATATGCTCGTAGTCAAGGGGATGCTATCATACATCGTCGTGATACTCTAGCTCAATAAATTATGGTAGAGGCTTCATTATATTCATGTATACACAGATCCTAGCATAGGAGGTGGAGCTTCACTGCTGCATGGAGTCTGCAACTTTAACAAAGCTTCCAATGGAGTTCCTAATTCCTTCGAGGATGTCTAGGTCCTAGAAATCTACCGGTAGGGAAAATATCCTGACCCATATTGGTGTTGCCAGAAATTTCTCCTCATCAGGGTTATAGCACTTCTTCCTAGTGTCACATGAAGAGACCCCATTATTGAAGAAGTAAGGCCCATTTTCAAAAACCCGCCCATTTTCAAAAACCCTTTCCTTGTCCTCTAGACTAGTGAAAATTACTACAAATAAACCTCTAGCCCCTAGCTTCAACTCTATGTGTCCTTTTGGTTTCCATTTGTGCTGAATCCACTTTACCAGGTCCCTTTCAGTAGCTTAGACTCCAATAACTTTACAGATTAATGCATGGTCCTTCATATACTTCTTGTAGGTCTCTATTTTGTTGTTGGGTATTGCAAATATTTTCTTTTTAACCGCCCGTAGAGGCATTAACCTCGCATGTGAGATTTCCATTGGGCACTGAGAAGAGGATTCCCTTTCCCATTTTCACTCCGGTTACCAGTAGTCACCATGCCATGGGTACTTGTTTCTCCAGCCGCAATATTCTGGTAGGAGGGGATCTCTCCCGTCCCAACAAATTCACTCATTCCTTCTTTCAACGCATCAGGCTGCAATGTGTGCAGGTGAATGAAAGAAGCATTGCAAACGTGATTCGTTTGTAGAGAATTCAGGGTTTTCCGTCAGAAACCCTAGCAAAGCTCCCATGTTTCCACCAACTGAAAGCCCATTATTCCTCCAATTTCTCTTTTCTTTCTACATGAAATATTCCATGTATAAATGAGATTTCCTAGAACTTATTTGACCTCTTGAAGCTTCAAGAAAATTATCCAGAACCCATGTGAATCTTCTTGATATTATTGAGGAAGCTCCACCCATCAAAACCATACGATTAAAAAATTGAGAGTGATTGATGCTCTTGATACCTCTGAAAAACCTGATTCTTGGGAGGTGCTCACATATTCTTTCAAATTCCAATTTTTGGCTGAGGGAATCTATCATAATGGTATGCAAAAGGCGAAATAAGGGGCATCCTTGGCGAAGGCCTCATGAGGCACGAAAAATCCCATATACTCCCACCTTAACCAATGGGGGAATCCAAGGTAATTTTATGAAAAGAAACCCAATGAATGAATTTAGCATCAAAGCTAAATTTTGTCATCACCTTAAAAAGGAATTCATGACTCATTCTTTCAAAGAAATTTTCCATGTCAAGTTTAAAAATCATGCCTTTGTCTCCCCGATGTCGACTAGAATTGATAACCTCTTGAACAAGAATGATTTTATCAAATATTTTCCTCCTTTGCACAAAACCTCCTAGATTTTTCAATATTATTTTTAGAAGAAGGGGCTTAATTATATTGGCCAAAATATTAGAAATCACTTTATATGAAACATTTCAATGTGAAATGGGTTTGAATCTTGGAAAAGAAGAAGGGCTTAATTCTTTTGGAATCAACCCTAAAAATGAAGAGTTAATTCTACCACCCATGAAATTATTCTTAAAAGTCTAACCCACCATTTAAAAAAAAATGAAATTTTATTTCCTCCCAAAATTGATGATAGAAGTGGGAAAAAAATTCATTTGTTCTTGGATCTTTTTCTAGGTTGAAGGAGAATACTGCCTAAACGATTTCCTCTTCAGTGGGATCTTTTATCAAATAAAGGTTATCCTCCTGAGATACAGATTCAGTAATCTATTTCAACATTGATAATTCCACTTCATATTTTTTGAGGGACATGGCACTGTACCGCTTGAAGACCGATTTATTCCAGAAGCTATTTTCCTCATTACAAATGAGAGTAGTGATCCATTAGTATTGCAACTAGTTTAAGTTTATGGCTTTGAACCAATTGGTCTTGATCTAGCACCCACCTACTTATTTTAGAGACACGATGAACACATAGGGATGAGAAGGAGCACATATGTGAGTCAAATAACTAAAGTGATGGGCCGCCTCCTCCTTGAGTTGGGAAAAGTATGAGATTTTAGTACCTCTTATTGTTATCTCTTTAGTTTTATTTTTCCCGACTCGGTTCTTTTCCTATTAATAAAAAAAAAATGTACTCATATCTCTTGCCTTTAATCAATACTCCAGAACTTTAAATACCAAATTTTCTCTTGTTTTTGTAATGATTTATGATAAGTAGAAAATTCTTCCCTTCTTCCTTAAGTAGGTCATTTGTCACAAGACCATCATCTATTTTGGATTGTATAAGTTCCATTCTCTTTTCATGTGATTGTATCACTAATTGTCTCTTTGTATGTTGTTCTTGAGCCCAATTTTTTAATATATTTTTAATCACTTAATCTTGTGTTCCTAGATTGTCACCAGGTTGCCCATGACTCATTTTCTCTCAAGTTCCTTTACCAGATCATTGAACGCTACCATTTGTTTCTATATTGGACAATAATGAAAGGGAAGGGGCCCAAAATAAATATTTTCAATGAATTCAAGAATAATTGGTCAATGATACAAACTATTTTAAGGATTTGAGAAGATGCCAATGTATTTTGAGACAAGAATGAGTCTTCTATTAAAGATGTGTATAAATGAGTAGCAATATGGCCTGGTCCAAATCATTTTTTACTCTAGCTAGATTTGTTGGAGGAAGGTTTTATGTCTAGAAAATTTAATTTATATATGAAATCTTCCATTTTTTCTTAAAATTAATCTCTAACTCAAGATCCCCCTTTCTTTTCCAACTGATGCAGAGTTGTATTAAAATATCCTCCAAAAACAGAATCCCTCAGAGCCAACAAAGAATCCTAACATTCTTTTTTTTTCTTAAAATTATATTGGCATATAGTTATTAAAAAAAGCATACATAATTTGGGGGGATATGAAGAAATATGATAACAAACCAATGGGTGAATGATTGATGATTAAGCAACTTGAGCAATGATTGAACCCATAAATTGGACACACCACCTGGGGATCCTCTTGAACTAACAGAAAGAATCCCACTCACATTCCAAACCTTAAGTTGTTTTTGAAGGATCTCTTTATCCCCAATTGTTTTCTCCTGGAGTAGGAAAAATAACGGACGTTCTTTCTTGATTAATGAATTCATGTCATCCATTTTTTTTTCCAACCCTAATCTCCTGCAATTCTAGGAGAGATACTTCATTACTTACTTCTTGTATGAGTTTCCCCTTTTTAAGGGGCATATTTTCCTTTATTGGTGTTTCTATATCATTTGGGTTTTGGATATAGAATTGATTGAGGGCACGTTTCCTTATATTTTTCCATTTTCTCCAATCTCACCTCTTTGTTTGTATTTCGACCTACCTTTCATTGGAGCCTCCCTAATTCTTTTTCCCTCTTAGCCTCTAATTTCTCATCTACTGAACCTAAAAAGGACGACCCCATCCTATTGGTTTTAGGGGATATGAATTATTCCTCATAATCCATAGAAGACTCCATGATCAATTGTGCTACCACCAGATATTATTCTAACGAAGACATATTTGTATCCATTCTTTCTAGAGCTTGAGAACTCTTGGAGGCCTTTTGAAATCTAGAGGTTGAACAACAAAGAATTCTTGGAGGATTTTCCAAGTGGATAAACTGAGTTGAAAGAATGAATAAATTCATACTATCAGAATTTCCTTCCTAAAATAATTTGTATTTGGAGTTTAAAATGATAAATTATAGACTATTGCACTATTGTCAAGTCTAGAGGATCGTTAGAAGACTCTTATGTTTATTTTTTGTATTCAAATTTGATATTACTATCTGGTTTGAATATAATGAAAAACTTTCCACTCTTTTGACACATTTTATTCTAGATATATGCAATTTTGTACAATGTGCACTATTTTTATTTATGCAAACTTGTGTTTATTTAAAACTCATTATCAACTATTTTTCATGGTTGGATTAAATTTGTGAATTAGTCTTTGAATGTGAGTATACATATCAATGAACTCTTAGTAACTATTTACAAGGTTGTTTACTAATATTTTTTTGATTTAACAATTGTGAGGTTATGTCAACTATTTCCATAATATGATAGCTTATTCTTATTTCATTTTTTTATATTTATGTTAGTCCTCCATATTGAGCTTGAGTATGCATATCAATGCTTTTCTTCAACAACTATTTATTGATCTTAGGCTAATATGTGTTTGTTGTAATTGATACTAAGTTGTATGAACTACTTTTGCAACTTGATAATACATCTTAGAATCTCATGCTCAACTCTTGTTTTTCATATGTTCTCAATTGGGACAGAGGAACTGCTTCCTTATAGTTAGACATAGAATAGGGGATGTGTTTAGATTAGATCAATTTGGTTTCTTTCTATCATTAAATTCTATTGCATCTAGTTAGATAAGAATATTTGAAAATCTCATTTCAAGGAGAAATTCATTTAGGGGAAACTGAACCCACATACCAGAGGATGTTGCAACACTAAATGGATAAAGGTTTAATTGTAACCTTGACAAGGTGATGATCCCCATTTGCAGGTAGAACATTTATGCCTGTCAATAGGTCCCTAATTTCAAGTCCTCCATGATCTTTAAGGTTCTTCACAATAACTCATTTCATTATATGGAATTTATTTGTACTTGTTTTGCCTCCTTCCCATAGAAACTGCAAATTTCCTTTGCCAAAACAAAGAGAATGCTTTGTGGAGCAAGAAGTACTAAGAATTGATAAAGTAGTAAATCAAAGAGGACTACTTTTATTAAAACAAATCACCTTGCAATATTGAACCATCTAGTCCCCCAGACAATGAATTTTCCTTTGAATTTTGAAAAAACACCTTCCCAAGATTAGGTTGAGTCTAATTTCAAGAAACTAGGAAAGCCTAAATACTTAAATTCTTTCCATGTTTTCACCAATTGAATGCAAATTATTCTTCCAATTTGTCTTTCCTTTCTAAATGAAATATTCCATGTATAAATTTGATTTGCTAGAATTTGTTTGACCCCCTGAAGCTACAAGAAAATTATCCAATACCCTTTTGAATATTCTTGTTATTATTGAGGAAGCTCCACCCATCAAAAGTGTACCATCAGAAAATTGAGAGTGATTTATGCTCTTGATACCTCTAAAAAACCTAATTCCTAGGAGGTGCTAATATCTTATTTCAAATTTCACTTGCGACTGAGGGAATATTATGCCATAATTATGTGAAAAAACGAAGATAAGGGGCATTCTTGCAGAAGGCCTCATGAGGCAGGGGAAATCTAAGGAGATTTTATGCAAAGAGAAACCCAATTAATGAATTTATATCAGAAACAAATTTTTTCATCATCTTAAAAATGACTTCATGTCTCACTCTGTCAAAGGAATTTTCCATGTCAAGTTTGACAACCATGCCTTTGTCTCCACGATTTTAACTATAATTGATAGCCTATTGAACAAGAATGATGTTATCAAATATTTTCCTCTAATACATAGAACCTCCTTGACTTTACGATATTATTTTTAGAAGAAGGCACTTAATTATTTTGGTCAAAATATTACAAATTACTTTATATGAAACATTACAAAGTGAAATGGATTTGAATCTTGAAAAACAAGTAGGGATTATTTTGGAATCAACACTAAAAAGGAAGATTTAATTCCACCACCCATGCAATTATTATTAAATGTGTAACCCACCATTTTCCAAAAATCAAATTTTATTACCTCCTGAAATTGATGATGGAAGTGGGTAGAAAATCCATCCATTCTCAGATATTTTCCTAGGTTGAAGGAGAAAACTTCCTAACATACTTCCTCTGTGGTGGGCCTTTTATCGAATAAAGTCTATCCTCTTGAGATACAGATTCCAAAATCTATTCCAACACTGATAATTCCGCTTGAGATTTTCTTGGGGTTGTGTTGCTATACAGATCAGTAAAGTGATGGACAACCTCCTCCTTGAGTTGGGAAAAGTCCAAGATTTTGGTACCTCTTATTGTTATCTCTTTCATGTTATTTTTATATATTTAGTTCTTTGCCTATTTAGGAAAAAAAAATTGTATTCATCTCTCCTTCCTTTAACCAAATACTTTGGGACTTTAAATGCCAATTTTTCTCTTGCTCTTTTAACGCTTTATGATAAGTTGAAAATTATTCCATTTCTTCTTTAAGTAGGTCATTTGTCACAGGGTTTTCCTCTATTTTGGATTTCATAATTTCCATTCTCTTTTCATGTGCTTGTATCATTTATTATCTCTCTGTATGTTATTGTCGAGCGCACTTTTTTAAGCTCTTTTTAATTACATAATATTTTGCTCTCATATCGTCACATGGCTTCCCATGACTCATTCGCTCCATAATTCCTTTACCAAATCATTAAAACATTCCATTATTTCCTAGATTGGATAATAACGAAAGGAAAGGGGTTCAAAATCAATATTTTCATTGATTTCAAGAACAATTGGTGAGTGAGACAAATTATTCCAAGGAAGGATTCGAGAACATACAAATATATTTTGAGACAAGAATGAGTTTGTTATTAAGACTCTATTTGAATGAGCAACAATATGGCCCAATCCAGATCATTTTTAACTCCAAGTAACTTTTTTGGAGGAAGGTTTCATGTCCAAAAAATTTAATTTCTAGATGAGGCCTTCGAAATTTTCTTAAAACTAATCCCTAACTCAAGATCCCCCATTATTTTACCATTGTTGTAGAGTTGTATTAAAATATCTTCCAAATATGTTATGAGAGCTAGAAATGGAATCCCAAAGAGCTAACAAAGAATCCCAACATTATTCTTTTTCTTAAAATTGGATTAGTATATAGATATTTTAAAAGAAAGACATACTTGATTTGAGGGGATATGAAGTAATATGGTATCCAACCAATGGGTGGAAGACTGATGATCAAGAAAATTGAGCGATGATTGAACCCATAAACTAGACACGCCAACTAAGTTTACTCTTGAACTTAGAAAAATAATCTCATTGTCATTCCAAATCTTATGTTGTTTCTGAAGGATCTATTTATCCCCCATTTTTGTCTCTAGGAGCAAAAGAAATAAGGGACATTTTTCCTTGATTAATTAATTCACCCCCATTCTTTTTTCCAATCCTAATCCCCTATAATTTGAAGAAAGAAACTTCATTTTTAACTTCTTCCATGTGTTGCCCCTTGCTAAGGGGAAACATTTCATCCTTTTTTGATGTTTCTATATCCTTTAAGTTTTGGATCTAGAATTGGCTAAGTGCCCATTTCCTTATAGTTTTCCATTTTCTCCAATCTTACCTCTATGTTAGTATTTCAACCTACAATTCGTTGGAGCCTCTCTAGTTATTTTTCCTTCTTAGCCTTTGATTTCTTGTCTATTGGACCTAGAAAATATGGCCCCATCTTAGTGTTTTTATGGGAGAGGAATTCTTCCTCCTCCATAAAAGTCTTCATGATCTATTGTGATGGCACTGGATCTTCTTCTAACGATGGTATATTTTCATATGTTCTTTTTAGATCTGGATCTGGTACTTATTTTTTATCTTTCTCTTGCAAGGATGGTTTATTATGTGGAATTTTCCCTTCTTCATTCATCATATTTAATGCCTCATAGATGTTCCTATTTTCTTTCTTCCCTTTGTTGGTTCCTTATTCACTTCCAATATTTGTTTTTTTTGGGGAGGTTGGTCCTTTCCCTTTATTCCCAATCTGATCTAGTTGACGTGGCTAATTTTTCTATTATTTTAATGAGACTCTTCTCCTTTTTGTCACTTCCATTATTCTCCGTCCTCCCCTTGTTTTTGTTGTTCCTCCTATTTATTTTTGAAACTTCTTGCAAAGTGGCCATATTCATGGCATACTTTGCATTTGAATAGACATTGGTCATAGTCTACCTCTTGGATATGGGACAAACTATCGAAATTGAGATTTATGGTTGTTGGAGTCCCTTATCAAGATCCACTTCCATGCAGATCGTAACATAGGAGAAAATCCCCTCTTGTGGCTCAACACAATCAATATACTTTTAAAGGGCATTTCCAATACTTCTGGAAGTGATATCAGTCCAATAATGCAATGGAAAAAATGGAATTTTCACCCACACTAGGACTGCAAATGGAACATAAATTTTCAAGTTAAAATATAGACTCCACCTATCCAGATATAACCCTTGAGCCACCATGAAATAATGATCACTTATGAAGATCAAGTCTTGATCTACCTTGTTTTCAAATAAGAAAGTAAAAAACCCTTTTCCAAAGAAGGTTGAAGAGACAAAACCCTTAATCATGGGTTTCCAATTTTTTCCACCCACAACCTCATAACACAAGGAGGGTCAAATCCCCATGAACTAGTCAACTAGGAGATTCTCAGACAATTGTGAAGCTTGATTTCTTGATTGAGGCGCAAATACCTCCACATTTGGAATTTCTCCAATTTCTTGATGAAACAAGAAGGCTTTGCCTTATGAAACATTCCCCCTTCACAAACAATAAGTTAAAATAATATATTTCAAGAGTATATGGATGGGTCGGGGGCATATACCTCCCCCCCCGATTCAGTCGTCAAGCCGTTAAAAACACTAATGCATCAAAAAACATCATAGCCTCAGGTCCCTCAACATTATTGAAAACTTGATCTAGTAACATCGCCCAATCCATCATTGAAGCCAAGTCACCACTTAATAATTGATATGAGGGAAGTGTTATAGTATTAAATTGAATATGGGGAGTATTTATTATATATTCCTAGTATTGCAATCCAAATGGTTCATGTTAATCTTATATTAGAGCTCTAATGGTTACAACCATTGGGAGCAATGGCCCTTAATTTTCAAGATATTTTCCTCAAAAGGAGATAAATTGAGCTTAGAGCTATCCAAGGAAAACCCTCTAAAATGATAAGCTCTAATAGCATGAAAAATAAGTCAAAAAGTGGAAGCATAGTGCAATTGAAAAATTGTGCTCATTGGATCCTCAAACATCAATATCCTCTACTCTAGTGGATCTCCAAAAATTTGTCAACAATCATTTAAAGGTTGTTGGAGATATGAATAAAGGTCTTCCGCCTACTTGAGATGATGAAGATGTTATTAATTACAACCTAGAAATGTACCACCTAATATTAGACCATATAGGTATCCACTTGTACAAAAAAGTGAGATTGAGTGTTTGGTTCAAGAAATGTAAGAGGATAACATCATTCAACCTAGACAAAATGCTTTCTCTTCAACAATGATGATGGTTACAAAAAAATAAATTTCATCACATTTGTTTCCAAATAAATTAACACCAAGGAATTATGACCTCTCTAAGGTGTTACATAGGATTGGAAGTATGGGTGTGGACATTTTATAGAAATTGCAACTGTTCAAGGTTCGACCTGAATAAAAGAGACACTATTCAACTCCACTGATCCACAGAATTAAAATCACAATTTAGAACAACATGCATAGACATGCAATAAGAAAAACCACAAATACATAGTTATTTCTAGGGGAACCCAATTGGGAAAAACCCCTCAAGCCTTCTTGCATTAATCAGATGAATAGAGAAACAATTACAATTGCTATCTCTAGCTCTGAGCTCAACCTGCAAAACAATATTCTTTCTTTCTTCTCAATGACAAACTCTAGCCAACACTTAGCAAATTATCTACTCTCCAAGCCTCATATTTCCTTGCACAAGTCCTCAGTAAACTGGCCCCTAAAATATAGGAATTTCTTCCACATTGATTGCACAATTCACAAGGATGGATCACCTGACTCATGAAACACATGTACACTCAAACTAGTTTACAACTGATGTTACATTGCCTTGTCGTCTCCACTTCAACTGAAAAATTTGAATTCCTTGCACGCATTAGCTATTTTAGGCTGATTGATTAGTTAACTAACAGATCTCTGAGTTAGACTATTGTCCCACTGCACCACTAACCTTCAACTGACTCCAACAATAGTTAGATGTTAGTTAACTGAAAACAATTGAATTAGATTGCTAAATTTTAGCAATCACAAATGCATAACTGAACTCCAAGCCCTCTAACTCAAATTTAATAAGCTAAATGAGTGACAAGTGTTAGGTTCCTATATCAATAGGTTTCATTTTTCATGATTGACTAGAGAAGTGCCAAATATGTTCATCCTTTCCATGCTGCAAAGGTTTCCATATTTTGAAGAATTTCACTATGTATAGTTGCTTGACTCTTATCATGGTTTATGAATGGCCAAGTTCGTATTTCAATTTAATTGTCTTAGAATAGAGAATAAAGGTTTGTCCAAACAGTTCAAGCTTCGTAGATGAGTAGATAGATAGAGAAGCAAAGGAGCCCAACTGTTTAATCTGGGCCCTTGGAAGAGATAAGGGTAGACTTAGATAGGAGGGCAGCTAAAATAAAGGAAGAGAATCAGGGTTTGCTAGTTCAAATGCACCCAATAAAAATGAAGGAAAAAATGTTAGGAATGATAGGGTGGGTAGGCAGTTTTGATGTTGCAGAGGCAGGTTTATGAGCAATTTTGTCATTTGAATATGTTTTATCTCATGGATATCACAAAGTGCTATGGCAAAGTGGTTACAAAACAAATGGAGCATGACTAATTTCCCTCCTCATTTTTCCAAGAACACTTACTAACATCCCCTCAAAGACATTGAGATCTGCTCAAAGTCCCTAGATCACTCCATTTCAGGTGAAAGTTTTAGCAAAATAATGTTTTGTCCATGGGCTAAGAAGCCACATTTCTTGTGTAAAACATTAATCTTCTACTAAGCCTAAGATATTCAACTCTACTACTAAAAACCCTCTCATTTCCCTAAGCCTAAGTTCCTAACTCTACAACTTAGCGCTTCCCTTCAAAACCCACATTAACCTATTAACACTATTATATAGCTCCTACATAATATTTCCCCTCCCATACTATGTAAAATACATAAAAACCCTGAAATTATTTAATATCCCGCCCCAGGCTTAATTAAAGCCATATGTTAATGTTTTAGGGGGTCCAAGGTTTATCTGAAACCATGTGGACAACCCTTCCCCGCACTCGCATATAACATTGGGATTTATTCAACGTTTGGTTGAATAAATAACCACGCCCGAACATTTAACCAAAGTTTCAATACACTGCCTGAACATTACAAAATGTTAAATATTAGGGCAGGTCCCTGTGCCATTGCCCTCCAACTGTTTTGAATGCTGCCAACCGTTTGATCATTGAGCGCAAATCTGACGGCCCACATGCATATCGGAACCCCTCCGATCACTGATGGATAGCGTCCGGGGGATGGGCGGTATTGCCGCCGTATAGAAGATAGGTGTCAACTTCCTGGCGTGATCAGAGCCCCCCCCCCCACCTCTAATACCACCATGGCCCAAAGGCGGTGCGGGAAATACCGCTTACCGCCCCACTGCCTCCCTGCTGACATCACCCTTGCGTCATCAGCTGACGTCGCACCCATGTCAGCGCCATGTCACCATCATGTCTCCTACTTACATCGCCACCCCTTTTCCGCCGTGTCATCGCCACGTTATCCCACTACGCGACAAGCCTTTACGTCATGCTGATGTCACCCGACAAAAGCGTGCCAAAAACCCGCCAAAATCAAATTTTTTGTTAAAAAGGTGTAAAATGTCTTTTTTTGTTCATTTTTCTTTGTTTCTTCTGCGCAACTTTTGCGTGCAATTTATTGACCAAAGCAGCTGTTTGACTGCACAGTCTACCACCCAGCTAAATTAAGCTTGCAAACTAGTCTTCAAGCTCGGTCTGCCACCTACACTCTGCACAGGGCGCCCATTGAAGCAGGTGTCCTTCAAAGTGCCATAGCAAACCAGGGTAAGCACATCATCTGCTAGAACTTCACAGCAACTAGCCCGAGAAAGCACTACACCAACTGCTAGAACATCAAAGGGAAAAGAGGTGTTGGACTCAGAGCAGCACATGATGACACATCCACCAACAACATCAAAGAAACAGGGTCAAGGGCAAGCCCCTTCACTACAGACAAAGGCACCAGTTGCCAACAGATCAATGGTGGCAGAGCATGTTGGAGGTTTTACCAAGGTATTTTTAATTTTCCTTTGTCATCTACATTCAATCAAATGTCAAAACACGTGGCACATATTATAAACATGAAAACAATAGAACAGGGAAATCAAGCTAGAACTGTAACGCATTAAAGCGGGACCACGCACAGATGAAAGAGCCAGAGCAACTCAGCAACGCCAGTAAAAGAAAGAATATCACTCGACTCACTGGGTGTAAAAGTAAAATATATCTGACCAGCTGAAACGGCCAGCACAACAACATTTACTTCAGCATTTATTTCTCCCTGCGTTTAAGATCATTTATTTCTTATCTGAGTTGGTAGAATGAGTTATTGTTAGATATTATCTCATTTCAGATATTTTGTGACTCTTTTTGTATAAATTCCTCCCCAAATGAAGTATTCAGGGTTGGTTGGTGATATCTTCTCTGGACTGTGCTGTAACTCAAAAAGCTTATGAAATAAATGAGCTGTTGGATTTCATTGTGACTGCATTGTCTGAAGTGGAATTGATGCATTGAGTCTCCGCTACAGAATTCTTGAATCATTTTTGGATCAATAAGTTTTTCTAACTTGTGTTTTGTATTTTCTGCGTCTTCAAACTTCATATATGTTTTCATAATCTTAGTAATGGAGAAAAAGAATGGCCCATAATTTGTTTAAATACACTATGTGTTCAATCTCTATTATTATTCATGTTTTCTTCGGAGTTAGCATAAACATGAATTCTTAGCTGCCCCTGTTTCCACTAATTCTTTCACTTTGAATATTGACAAGGAATTCTTTACTGCTCCTTGATAATAGTCATGCATTTTCCCTTTGCCAACATGATGAAGGATTCTTAACTTCCCTTTACCCACTGGCTTACATTCCATCTATTTCCAGATTATAAAATTTCTCCAAAATTGATTAGCTTGCTCTGTAGTATCACCTTTTGTTAAACAACTACACTTAGTAGTTCATCCTCTGTGACTCCATCAGCCCAATGGAATAAACTGTTGAGGTTTTCATCCCAGGTTTACCAAAGATCACCTTCCAACAAAACCAAAACAAAAACCCTGTACTTCATAACTAGCCTAATATACCTTAAAACAAAGCTAAACTTTAAAGAGAGAGCCCTCTCTGGATGCAGATTGGCTAGAATCTGCGTCTAAAAGATTGGTCTGTGGTTACCTCGGCCGTATCCCCTCCTTAGAAGTTTCCTAGGGGACAACCTGAGTGATAACAACAAGGACCATGTCACACTAGTTAACTAGCTCCAATTTGTCATGTTGATGTGGAAATTAGAGTTCCTCAATTTGACTAATGCTAAAGTCAAATTGAGCCTTTCTTGCTAAATTTTTTCAACACTCCCTCTTATCAAGAAAGTTATTTTTCATCGCCCCTATCCTACACCTATGGAATTCGAATTTACCTCTTGACAATTCCTTTGTCAAGATGTCACCTTCTTGCTCCTCAGTTGGAATGTACTATGGAGACAATTCTCCTCTGCACATAGCCCCACAAATGATGTTATCGAATATCAATGTGTTTGGACCAGTCATGAAACACTGATTCTTAGAGAGCTTAATGCAGTTATGATTATCACAATATATCATTATCGGATCCATCTCCTAACTAAATAGACCCATAAGTATTTTCCTCATCCAGATTGCTTCACATGATGCTTGACTTGCAGCTGTGTATTTAGCCTCTATTGTGTTGAGCGCCACAGATCCTTGCTTCATGTTGTACTCAGAAATAGTTGAAATCCAGCACTGAAGATAGCACTTGATTTACTTTTCCTGTCAGATGGAATCCTTGCCCAATTTTCATTGGTGAAGCCTTACAGATTCACTCCCTCTATCCATATGTACCATAATCCACACTAGGTAGTGCCTATGAGGTAGTTTAACACATGCTTTGTTTGCTTCCAATATAAGTTGGTAGCCCTCACCACAACTTGGCTAAGCTGGTTGACTGCATAGCACATGTCAGGTCGTGTGTTCACAAGATACATCAGTGAACCTTGATCCAGATCTTGGGGGGAGGCCCCTAATATCTAAAAATTTGAAATGGCAAAAGAAAAGGGGACAACACACAGTAAACAAAGCCACAAATAATTTTTTTTAATTAAAACATGGAATACTTGTAAAAGCTACATTGTGGTGGACAGTCTGTCCTTTTACAAAATGAAACTTATTACTTATATCATTTTTAGTTACAATACCATGGGTAAATTCCATGGGTGAGTAAATACCATGCGTAGATGTCACTTACAATACCATTAGTAATTACCATGGGTCGATAAATACCATGGGTAGATGAATACCAAGGGTGGATGCCACTTACAATACCATGGGTAAATTCCTTGTGTGGATGAATAACATGGGTGGATAAATACCATAGGTGAATGAATACCATGGATATATGCCACTTACAATACCATGGGTGTATGAATACCATGGGTGGATTCCACTTTCCATTTGGATCATTCCCCCCCCTTAAGAAGCAATGGTCCCCATTGTGTGAAGTTATCTCCTGAGAACCCTTTGTTGAATATTAAGAGCCACTAAAGATAAGGGTTTTGTGTGAGTAACCCATAACCATGATGAACGAAAATATGAGGATAGAGATACTCTGTAATGCTTGTGACCAACTATGAAACTAACAACGTGCGACCTAGAAAATGGACTTCGATGAAGCATGGGTTTTTGGATGACCCATAACCATGACAAATGAAGATCCGAAGGTAGAGATACCTTGTGATGTTTGTGACCAACTGTGATACTAACAATGTGTGGCCTAGCAAATGGATTTCGATGAAAAGGGTTTTATGCGGTTGACCCATAACCCTGGGTTTGTGGGTGACCCATAACTGTGATGCTTGTCAGTCTACTCGGTAAAATCATGGTGGATTTTCTGGTAGATTCTCCTATCCAATGAGATGCTATAAAGGCTTCTTTCACATTATAGACCTCTTGCTGCAACTTTGTTGATAACTTCTATAATAGGTGATGAAATCAAATCGTGTCAAAGACCCATTTGAGGTATTAAAGATACTTTTTATTGATATAATATAATTGAACATTTATGACCTATGGAGTGAGAAAATTATTCCATAAATTCATGATATGCGTGGCCGTGCAACGTTCCTGACATGTGTAACTTCAATTGCTCATATCTCTCAAACCAGGAAACGAAATCAAATTTCGTAAAAAAAGGATTTGAGCTAACAAAAAATAATTTTAAATGAGATATTTTTCACCTTCTAAAATGCTCTGCAGAGGTCATAGAACTTGCATGAAGCTTTTTGAATATTGCTGCAAAAAAATTAAATTGAAATATGCTTCAAACCATCATTCCCATGGAGTCATAACCTGGCTCTAATACCAATGATCAGGATTTTGTGGGGAGGCCCCCAAGATCTAAAAAATTAAAATTCCAAAATAAAATGGGAGAACACATAGTAAGAAAAACCACAAGGAAACATTATTTTTCATTAAAACAAAGAATAACTGTAAAAGCTACATTTTGGTGGATAGTTTGTCCTTTTACAAAATGTGACCTTTTACTTAAAGCCTTTTTTAGTTACAATACCACAGGTAAATTCCATGGGTGGGAAATTACCATGGGTATATGTCACTTACAATACCATCTATAATTACCATGGGTGGATGAATACCATGGGTGGATGCCACTTACAATACCATGGGTGGATAGATACCATGGGTGGATGCCACTTTTCATTCGGATCAAACCCACAAGTTTCCTGTAAATGGTGTTAAAAATTCATTTACGGAGCAATGAAATACACAAAATATTGTGGAAATAAAAATATAAAAATGCATAAAACAAGAGAGACATAGATATATGTAGTTCAGCTAATTTGGGCTATGTCCACGGAGAAACAATCAGTCCTTCCTTTTATATTATCCAACAAAATGAAGAGATACAACCTACAATAGTTCCATTCTAATTTCCTCTTCGCTCTCACACAATCTTCTCTCTTGTTCTCGCTTAGAATAATAATACACAACCATAATACAATTCCCTCTTATAGACTTAGGGTTTCCTTCTAGGGAAAAAAATCCTAAATTAACATAACTTCTACCACCAAATCATCTTCCTAATGAATGACCTAAATTGACTACAAAATTACAATATTTTACAAGGAAAATTTTCATCTATTTTTAGCTTCGAGGGTGTTGCCCCCGAAAACCCGCCAAGGGGGGATCATAAAAGTCATCGTCACCCCCCCGGACCCCCCTGAGGTGATTAAATGGGTGAAATTTCTGCCCCATTAGGAACAAGGATCCAACATGGCTGAAACAAAAAAAATCCTTTGAACAATCAAGAAGATAACCAGGCTTCACACCCAATAATCTCTCACTTGTAGATAGATTATATAAACTCCATCATTGCTTCACTTGCTGGAAAATGACTCCATTTGGACCTTGTTTTTTCTCATCTTCACCATGATACTTGAAGACTAACTAAAATTGAGCATAAACTTAGTTTCTCCCTGGTAACAACTTTTGTTAACATATCTGTGGGATTTTGGTTAGTGTGTATCTTTTCCAGCTTCAATTGTCCATCTTCCAACACTGACCATCTAAAATGGTACTTTATTTGTATATGTTTAGTCTTGGAATGAAATTTTGAGTTCTTTGCAATATAAATGTGATCGGGTGCTCAAAAAATAGCTCAAAATTCAAAGTTGTCGAATTGGTGTGGATCCTAGACGACCGTGTAGTGCTCGTCATCCTGAGTTTGACACAACTCATTTCACATGAAATAGACTCCATATGACTCCAAAAATGAGTTATGTTCAATGAGTTATGTTCACTTTCCCAAACACGCGAATTTAAAAAAAATAAGACACACCGGTCAACAGTCCGTACTGTTGATTGTGCATTCGTACTGCTTACTAGGTGTTGAGGTGGCAGAGCTGACTTTATAGCTTGACCAGTCTGATTGTGCATACTAGGTTCTGAGGTGGCAGAGCTGACTTTATAGTTTGACCAGTCAATGGTTTATTTCGGTGAATGAGGTGCTAACAAGTGTCATTTTATTATGGGTGAAATTGGTGCAATCTTATTTTTTGGAATGGTGGCCAACCACAGGTTGACACATGACCTAGCCAGGGGCTGCCACGTGGCAGCCCAGGAGGCCACCAAATTTTTTTTATAGTCTAAGTGGAGGCAGCGGGGGTTGAACTCGGAACCTCCCAACACACAACATATCCAACTACCATTGCACCATGCAGATGTTTCTTAACCATTATGTTTGCATGAAATATTTAAAGTTTGTTGTCACATAGTTTGGAGGTTGGGGTGGACTTAACCGCCCATGTGAACACCACTCAACAGTTATGTGACCATCAAAGGAAAGGAGCCAGCGCCGGGGGCTAGCCCCTGGGTGCATGACCCTCCATATGACTTTAATTTTTACATTTTTAGGCCTCAGCGGCCAAATTATCTGCCCTACAAATCCGCCTGGATTTCTGCGGATTTGGTGGCTAGTTAGCAGGAATCTGGGCAAAAATGAGGGTTCCATGCCAAATTTTGGGCAATTTATGGAGTGAATAGTGGAGAAACTAGGAGAGGTCATAACTTCTCCATTTTTTGACCATATTGGGTGCCGAAAGAGGCTAGGTAGCTATTTTTAGACATTCTCGACTCGTTGGAGTAGGTTGCAGAAGCATTTGAACAATGTAAACACATCTTTTTGTATGTTTGAGCATAATAGAAAGGCCCAATCCATTAGAAGTTGGACCAAGGAAACGTAGCCCAGGAGGGGTGAACTCCTTCATCATGTTCCTGTTGTGAAGTGTTGTTGGTGATGTTCTGTACATTTATATGTTGTTGTTCAGTTTCTTATTTATGTTAAATTATTCATAAAATTAACATAAAAAATCATTTTCACTTGCAATAAACTCATGAATCCTTAAGAACATGAATAACATTTTGTTTATAATCTAAGGAGGATCTTAAAACAACAAAACTAATATTCCTAACTATATCATTTTGGCATCAGAGCACTAGGTTTGATTTATGCAAGAAAGATTTAACTGTTTGCAAGTTTATTTCATTCTTACAAGGTTAAAACTCAAAAGAGGAGAAGGGAAGTTGGTTGGAAGCCCTAAAGTTGGGTCAAGGGGAAGGACGAAAAGGTTGCCACAATCTCCAACACCATTTTTTCCTCAAGTTGCAGTTGAGACTCCAGTGAGCACATCTCATGAAGGAGAACCTACAAACATGACAGAAGATGAGAAGGTCTTTAGGAAGGATTTCTTTGATATGACAGAGATGGTGAAGGTCCTCTATGAAGAAAGGAATACTAGAATGTAGGGTGAAAGCTCCAAACCTCCCAAAAGAGAAGGTTCCTCAGGAGGAGGTAATGGAAATGGAGGTAAATCTCCACCCTCTCCACCATATTCTTCATCTTCTTCTTCACATGCATCTTAACCCTCTTCCACTAACACATCCCTTACTCATACTCATCAACATACGTCGAAAGGAACTGGTAAATCACGCTTACTAAAACTTGATGTTAAATTTGAAATGTCCATGTATAATGGTGGAGTGAATGCAGGGAAGCTTGATAATTGGATTTGTCAGTTGGAGGTTTATTGCAGAATTCAAAACCTTCAAGAGGATGACATAAAGATTTAGTTAGCTTCCTTGAGAATGGAGGGTGCAACACTAGTATGATGGGAATCAAAGACACAAGAGGAGATAAAAAAACACAGTAAGATCTCAATTTCATTGTCTGATTTCAATGCTGCAACCAAAAGACAATTCTACCCTCTAGCTTATATGCAGAAAGCCATCGTGAATTGATAGAACTTTAGACAACTTAAAGGTCAAAATGTGCAAGATTACACCCAAGAATTCAGAAAAAGGTCTCTAATGTTAGGTGTAGATTTGCAATCACAAGAGACATTTTTGAAGTACATAGGGGGTTTACATAGTTACTGTAGGCATACTATCTTAATTTTTAATCCTAATAATCTAGATGATGTGTGTGTGCAAGTCACTCATCTTGAGGCAAGAAGGAAAAAAACTCTAGAAGAGGGTAGTAAAAATCCATTTATGAGTAAAGGAAAAGAAAATGGTTTCAAAGGAAGGGAAAGAAAAATGCATTGATCAAGAAGGAAGGAGAGAAATTAACATGTAAACATTGTTCCAAAGAGGATCACGATGAAGCTCATTGTTGGAAGCTTCATCCTGAAATGAAACCAAATAAATTCAACAAGGGAAAACAAAATACAATTGCAACCACTCAATAGGATTTTGGATCCGATTCGGGTGATGAAACTAAAATTACAGCCATGGGTATGAAATGAAAATAATCCATTGCTAGCACTAGTACTTCAAATTCACACAATGAAACTCCAAATGAAAAGAAGAGGATAGAACCTTTTCACATAAGGTTGATCCCAAAACATAGCAAAATTGATACACTTTTTGATAGTGGCTCTCAAGCCAATCCTGTCTCTGAAAATATTGTCAAAAGTATAAACTTGGAAACCATTCCACATCATAAACCATATCCACTTGGATGGGTGCGTGACAATGCACAATTGAATGTAACTAGAAAGTGTAGACTGGAATTTTCCATTACTGTAAATTTCATAGATGAATTGGAGCTTGATGTTGTACCATTAGACATATGTGGTATAGTTTTGGGTCACCCATACCTTTATGACAGAAAATCTATCTTCCCTAGACATGAAAACAAATACCATTTGTTCAAAGATGGAATATAATATATTGTGAGAGCTCATAGCAAGAAACTACTTTCACTTGTTAATGCGGGGCACATGAAAAGACTAGTGAATTCAAGCAATAATTTTGTGCTTCTAATGATCAAACCCAAGAATGATTTTGATAATGAAGCTTTTAAAGGTTGTGATTCAAAATTGAAATCTGAATTGGTTGATGTAGTTAACCAATATGATGAGATGTTTTAGAAACTAAAAGGATTGCCTCCCAAGAGAGGAATCCAACGTGAGATACAGTTGCAACATGATTGTCCTCCTCCTAACATTGGCATGTACAGGATGCTAGTGATGGAAAGTGTAGAAATAAAAAATCAAATTCAAGAGTTGTTGGATAAAGGGATCATCGAGCCATCTTCTTCTCCATGTGGTTCACCTATTGTTTTGGTGCCAAACAAGGATGGAACATGGCTCATGTGTGTGGACTTCCGTTCATTGAACAAAATTACAGTAAAGAACCGCTACCCACTACCTAGAATAGATGATTTACTTCATCAATCGAAACATGAAAAGTATTTTAATAAGATGGAATTAAGGAGTGGCTACCATTAAATTAGAATTGTTGAAGGAGACATTTGGAAGAAAGCATTCAAAACAAAACAAGGTTTTCTTGAATGGCTAGTTATGTCGTTTGGTTTATGTAATGCTCCTACTACATTCATGTATGTGATGAAGGATGTGTTGATGCCATTTCTTGATGACTTTGTTATAGTCTACTTAGGAGACATCTTAATTTTCAGGAAATCTCGTGATGAACATGTCATGCATGTGAGAAAAGTACTTGATGTCTTAAAGAAAGAATAGTTGTATCTTAAGATGTCAAAGTGTGAGTTTGGAAAAACTTCTTTAGTTTACTTGGGTCATATTGTTGGAGGAGGTGAGTTGAAAATAGATCCCTCCAAGGTTGATGTCATTTTGAATTGGCCAAGGCCCAAGACAGTTATTGAGGTAAGAAGTTTTTTGGGAGAAAACCAATATTGGAGGAAATTCATTGATAGCTTTTCTTCTATAGCAACTCCTTTGCATGCATTGACAATTGTGAAAAAGGTTTTTCAGTGGGGAGGCAAACAACAAAATCCCTTTGATGCATTGAAATAAAAGATCAGTTTAGCTCCAATACTTGCACTTACAGACTTGAGACAGTCATTTGAGATTCAGACTGATGCTAGTGACTATGCCATGGTTGCAATCCTTATGCAACATGGTAAGCCTATCTATTTTCATTCGGAAACTTTCAATTGTGTAGTAATTAATTATCCTACATATGACAAGGAATTGTATGCATTGGTGCGAAGTGTGAAAAAGTGGAAACGCTACTTGATGGGTAAGGAAACAATTATTCACATTGATCATCATCCATTGCAATACTTGCAATCTAAATCAAAGTTGCAAAAATGAAGGAACTTCTGATGGATGGGTTTTCTTCAACAATTCCACTTGGTAATCAAGTATAAATAAGGTATCTACTATAAATTTGTTGATATGATTTCTAGGCCTATTGTTAGTGCAGCTACTTTACTAAAGCATATTTTGTTTTGCATGAAAGTTATATTAAGAAATATGCATTAGACAATGAATTTCAAGATGTTTAGGCAAGCTTGAGTCAAGGTAACCAAGTAGAGGAATTGGATTATCATTTGCATGATAACTTGTTGTACCATCTTGGCAAGCTTTGTATTCCACAGGGAGAAAGAGGCAACATCATAAGAAAGGCACATACTTCTCTTATTTCTGGTCATTTCGGTGTAAGTAAGACAGTGGCACATCTACAGAGGTATTCTTATTGCATTCATATGCTTGAAAGTGTGTCACATTTTATTAAAGGATGTTCATTATGTGCAATCAGTAAGCCTAGCAATAGGAAGTTAGGATTGTACACACCACTTCTGCTTCCTTCACAACCATGGGACAGTGTTTCTATGGATTTTGTATGAGGTCTTCCATTGTCAAAAAGAGGTCATGATTATTTGTATGTAGTTGTGGATAGGTTTATATAAATGTGTATTTTGATGCCATGTAAAAAGAAAGTTACAGCTGAACAAACTACTCAGTTATTCTTTCAGAATGTATGGGTGCATTTTGGATTGCCCACATCCATTGTTAGTGATCGAGATTCTCGCTTTGTTGGGAATTTTTGGTTAATCTTGTGGGTATTCATGGACACCAAATTGAAAAAGAGTACATTATTTCATTCGCAAACAGATGGTCAAACAAAAGTGGTGAATAGAACAGTGATACATCTTGTTTGTGGGTATTGCAGCAAGCATCCTAAGTTATGGGATGAACATTTGCACTATATTCAGTATGCTTACAAATAGGCCAAACTCTCTTCAACTCAAACATTGCCTTTTGAGGCATGTTTGGGATACTTGCCTAAGTCTCCTTTGGCTTGGGGGTCTTGACCCAAGTTCAGAGTTAGATGCGTCAACCAACAAAACCCTACACTACTGGCCCTTTCGGTAACAACTTGCGTAGCGCAGGCTGCAGTCTCACCCGAAGCGGTATGAGGGGATGCAAGAACCAATTTTCTGCATCCAAAGACCAATGTGATGTCTTCCAGTGCCTCATATCTACCTTCACACAAATTGATAAACTCTTAGGGCTTGTTACTGCAACTCTGTTAAACATCCTTCAGACCTTTGTGAAGGTCTACGATTAGTCCTTGCAGACCTTTAACAATGAATTTACCCACTTATGTGTATCAGAAAGAAAACTTAAGTTGGTGTTCTTGCAGATATACTTAACTTGTTAATAACCATAAGAGGAATCATCAAAGTCTTGACGAAAGTATTTAAACATGCATTGAGTACATTATTAAGACTAATTCAAGAGAGTCACATAGCATTCGATCAATATTTAATAAAACGATTCATTCATCAATAGCATATACATAAATACACATGAACAAAAATACTTGATAATTCTTCAGAAACTTGTCTTTATTGATCTTTAATTCAAGGATTACAAATTCAAAATACCCTGTGCAAACAACTACAGGGGTCCATGCACTTAGCTGCGGACTTCTACCTAGGCCTCTGCACACTCAGATGTAGAGCCTTTCTTCTCCTAAGCCTTTTCGAGCCCTTCACTCTTCTATCTTACCCTCTTCTCTTCTTCACTACTAAATTAGAATATCTAAGACACACCTATTTATAGTATTTTTCATACAATTCCATGGTCCGTGGACCATGGGTGAATATCAAAACCGACTCAAAACTTATCCAAAACAATAGGTTAAGCCCCTTTGACTCCTACTCATCTACACGCTTCGCATCCACAAATCGCGAAGACTTTATATTATTTACAAAATTGTACCAAAATTTAGGTTATCTTAACCCCAAACTAACTTAGGGGACCCCATCCCAACAAGCCCCCAACAAAAATATCGTGACTTTCCCTTGAGTCACTCTGCTAGTGCCGCAATCTTACTGCGAAGATCCCCAAGCTCCACCTGGATAATTGTAACTTTAGCAGCGCTCTGTGCGGCTGCCTGTTGAACCTCCTTGATCAATTTTGTGGTGGTTGGTCCTTTTACTGCCAGCCTCATCATTTGTTATGTTTGCTGCAGTCCCTCAATATTATCTTGAATAGATGTCATGACCTAATAAGCCTCCTCCAATGAAGGCTGCAACCTGGCCTTTAGCAAGGAATCTTTCTTCTACGCTTCCTCTACCTGTACCAGTAGCTGCTTTCCTTCTTGTAACTTGGCAAGGCATTACAATAGTGCTAAGGTGTGCACACTCGTCCTGACCTCATCATATTGGCATTGCCTCTCCCTTACCTCTGTGTTCAATGTCTGCAAGTTCAGGTCCTCCTGCAGATTGGTCAACATCTCCATAGCCTAATCAAACAACGTTGCACAGTTAGTGACTATGGCCTCCAACGTAACAATGCCTTCCTTAATTGTGACTTCACATTTCTCCCGGACCTCCGATGGAGTTATGGACTGCAACTTTAACTGCAGCTCTACAATCTTCATGTTGAACTCGAAAGTGACTCGTCCAACTTCTGCTTTAGCCTCACACACCCCAGCGGCTAATTTTTTGACTTTAGCTTCAAGTTGTGCATCTTTCGGGATGTGAAGTTCAGGAACTGACTTACATGCCTCCACTACTACTAACTCTAGATGTGAACTACGCATCTGTAGTGCCTCCTTTTCCTTTAGAGCCTGCATCTTCTCAACGAACAGTTGTTGATTGTTGGCTTTGAACTCACTAATGGCAGTGAGTACTTGATGTTCTCTGATCCTGAGCTCTTCCACGACCCCCTGATGTAATGCATATAATGTAATGCATGTATGGACTCAAGTGTCAGCGCGACAAGGTTTAGTCCCACGTTTTTTATTGGTCAATAACTGCGTGTTGTTCATCCATCTTGACGCGGATTGATCCTTCTGGAAAAGGGAAGACTCTGACATCCTGCGGCAGTCTATTTCCATGACTACACTGCTCACCTGCCCGTTAGCTTCTTGAATTTTGGTTGCTTGGAGCTACAACTCACGCAGATATTTTTGGACGCCCCCAAGTGTCTGTATGTATTGTTTCTCGAATTGCTGCAACACTTCAGTTGTGGCGTCCCGAATTTTATTTTTGATCTCATCAAGATCACCCTTTGTTAATCCATGGGATCACCCTGTGTTTTATCATATTTGTGCTTTTTTCGTGTTCCACCTTTCTTCTCTATGCCACATATTTTCAAAATAAAGGGGGTGTGTTGCCCTTCATCACATTCGCCACCTTGTCCTAATAGTTTTTCTTCCTCTGTCTTCAGTGAAGGTGACTTATCACCATTCTTTGATTCGTGTTGGTCTTGTTCCACTTTCTCCTTAGCAGCGCATTCTTACTCTATGCGAGCATTTTCTACAACTTCTTTTTATGTTCTGCTAGGGCACACACAACTTTCTTAGCGACCTCCTTTCTTTTCTACGTAGCAGAACTTTCCACACCCATGCTTGTTCCAACATCTACTTCTGACGGGGCGCACCACTCTTTTGGCCATACCCATATGAACTCCACATCCGTTTCTGACACCAAATAGCTTGGATGTAGACTCTGTGGAAGTTAGCCTTGAACGCCGCATAGGCTGACAGCTACATGAGCAAGGTTTGGGACAACCTTGGATGTTGATTGATTGCCATATGGAGATCCATTCCCATAAATGTCCAAAATATCTTTGTATCTGTGATCTGCGTGACATCCTTCGTAGCCCACAAAGAGGCGAATTGCGCTACCTCCGGCAATCCTTCTTCGAGTGGAGGAAATTGGCTATCCTCAGGCAATCTCTAGGCAATGAGCACAATTGATAAAAACAACCAAGTATAGTGTAATGGATTGGTTTTCTCCTGGGCCTCGCGATAGTTCGCTAGGAACTCTTGACAGAGGTATTGGACCCAATTAAGTTGTACGCCTTTCGTGCACTACATAGTAAGTGAAATTACTGGTGCCAGAACTTCATCCACGCGACATTTTCTCATGACCTTTCCTACTAAAATATGGGCAGCAAATTGAACTATATGGTCTATAATAGAGGTGATGGAATACCCTCCCAACTTCTTGAGGAGGTTGTATTCCTTCTTCATCTTGTTTGCAATCTCTTTCTCCCCAGTCTTCCCTCCAAACTCCTTGGCAGGGTTCGCGCCTTTGTAAGACAGTTGCGTGATTCTGCGAAATTAGCATGTCTGTGATGGGGATAGGCTCTACTAGCCATAAGCACCCATCGTGCACCAGTGTGAGGAGTTAGCACACACATATCGTATTAATGGGGGTGTGGTGATAATGTGGCACCAACAACAGATTGAGAAACCCTGATTTCTCAACACCACAAACCTATTCCATCATCTTCAATTCCGTAACACATGTTTCTTCATAATAGACCTTTTGCATATATTTGTTCATCACCAAAACTGGGAAACTTAGTGTGGTCTACAAGGTCCCAATCCTCCATTTTTAACAATGAGATCAACGCAAGTCGAGGACCTTCAAAAGGGACCTGCTCAGACAGCAGGGGTGTGGCTACTATAAACTTCTTAGTATCCGAGTCCTTTGTGACCTTTGATTTTCCCTTTCATGGAGGGATATACTTAGGTAGCCTTGTCATGGGTTCAACTCCTTCAGCATCAATATCCTTTGTTCCCTATAATTCTTCCGCGTACAGGTCCACTACTCTTTCTGGCTACTTATATTTCTTTTGTTTTTCCTATGTTTTGGTATGCTTCCTTGGTGATGTGCACACAAGCACCAACTTCTTCTACTTTTCCTTTGATGCTGGTTTCTTCTCTTTCATTCCCTAGGCGACCTCGGTGCCATGGGAACCATAGGCGTAGCCTCTACACTTGACACTTCTATTCCTAGTGTGTTGGACATAGTTGCTTCCAAACTTAGGGCTTCGACGGGGTTGGTGGAAGTCATTCTCTCCATAAAAATTTCACGGGCTATGGGAGAAATGTTTGCTCGTGATAGGAATTCTTCACAAAAATCTCGGCTCATAGGCGACAAATAGCGAAAGTTATTAACAAATCTTAGAGTGAATAATGTTCTTTGTTGAACTAGCACGCGTAATTTATAGGGTTTTTTGAATTCAAATCCGACTGTTCCCCCCAAATTCTAATAATAAATGTTTCTTTGGCGGCAGATCTTCAAAGATTTTTGCCTTAATTGTTTCTACCCTGCTCCGCTTAATCATCTTCTAGCCATCAAGTCATGAACAATGAATCCAACGGTCATTTTCCTGTTGGATTGCGCAATACTTTTTCTTCAGGCGCAACCTTCTAAGTGCAACTTCATAGGTTGCATCTTTGTCATTCTCTGCGCAACCTACTTGCTACATTGTCCACCAAGCTAGGTAGTGTAGTTTATAGTCCCACGCTCCCTTGCAACTTCCTGGAGCACTAAGATTATCATTCTACCATATAGTCATTGTGTAGGATAACCTGTATACAACTTCAATCTGCTCCCATTCACTCTTCCCTGAAAGGGTTCCCCATTCAGCTTCGCGAGCTAAACTGCGCCACCATGTGTAATTTCTTTGACAATATATGGCCTTAACCAATGCATCTGGAATTTACCTAGAAATTTAGTGAATTTACTATCATATAAGAGGATAAGATTGTTTACCTTGAATGTGTGAAGCTTGATATGGAAATCATGCTGCGCTTTTCCGTGTTCCTTTTGTACTTGTTGATGGAATCTTGCCAAAAATTGATCTTCTTCAAGCTCCATCAGCTGCACAAGTCGTTCCTCCAAGGCCTCGCGATCCGCCATATTTTTCAAAGCTGTAATGTGTAGACTAGGCACTATGTATTCCATTGACATTACGGCTTTGACCCCATATACTAATCTGAACAGTGTTTTCCCTACCAGCTTCTTACAAGTAGTCCTATAAGCCCATAGTACTACAAGTATACGCACATCCCAATCAATCTGATGCGCGTTACAGATCGTCGTCAGCACGTTCTCCAAAATCTTATTAAAGGCTTCAATAGTTTCGTTTTCCTGCGAGTGATATCGTCTTCTCCTATGATGGTAGACCTGGAATTCCTCAGTCAACACGCTGATCATTTTGTTCAGAAAGTGCGTACCCCTGTCACTCATAAACACTTTCAGGCATCCAAATCTGGTTAAGACATACTCAAACAAGAACTTTGCTACTGTAGCCCCAGTACAATCCTTAACTAGTTGTGCTTTCGCCACCTATTTTCTTTCCAAGGGGCTGAATTGACCTAAAAAAAGCAATCACCCACTTCTCAAAGGGTTGCAATGATACCTAAGGATGCAGAGTTAACTCATCTCTTCGTGATGGTCTACCAGTTCTTTAACATGCATCACATGCCTTACAGTATGCCTTGGAATCCTTGTGCACTATTGGCCACCATAGATTGACGTGCAAAATATTCTGCGCAGTTTCTTTGCCTACATAATTGCCTCCCACAGCTCCCCCATGACCTTCGGCGAGAATGTTGTCTCGCTCAAAATCTGGCACATATCTTCGTAATATTTCATCTGCACCTATTTTATACAAATGTCCACATTAATTGAAAATTTGGCCACACGTACTACTAATTCCTTCTTCTATTGACTTGTATATTCTTCTGGGGCCATCCCCATAGTCAAGAAGTGAATAATGTTTGCAAAATGGTCATCTACTACACACACCGCAAAGAGCTGCGAATCTCGCAACCCTTGCTCCAAATTACTAGGTTCCTCTCCTGTTTCAATCTACGAGAGATGGTCAGGTCCCACATTTAACCTTCCTGGCTTCACAATGACTTCAAATTCATATTCTTGAAATAATAGCAACCATTTGCAGATCTTCCCCCCAACACAGGCTTGTTGACCAGGTATTTCAAAATAGAATGAGATGTGTACATTTTGAAATGCCCTCCCAATAGACAATTCGTGAATTTCTATAGCACATACACCATGGCCAACCTTTCGTGCTCATTCATTGAATAATTTTTCTCGGCCTTCGATAACTTCGTAGTTGTGAAGGATATAGGATGGTCCATTTCGCCTTCACCGGTCTGCATTAGAACTACCCTAACGCAATTCAGGATGCATCCACATGTACATGAAATTCCTTTTTCCAATCGGGAAATACTAAGAGTGGTGTAGTGACCATCTTTTCTTTCAACACATCTAAGCTATACTGACATTCTTCATCCCAACAGAATGTCACGTCCTTCTTTAGCAGTTTCTTCATGGGTGCAGTAATTTGAGCATAGGCTTTAATAAATTTTCTATAGTATCATATATGTCCCAGCGTTGCGAGCACCTGCTTAACGACCCTAGGGGCCTCCAAGTTTACAATTACTGCAATATATGTAGGGTCCACCATCAATCATTGCTTTCACACCACATGACCTAGCAAGATCCCAAAAGGAACACATAATAGGCATTTTTTCAAATTCAACGCGATCTGGTATCTGCGACATGTAGCCAACATTAGGCGTAGACTTTCTACATGGCGCTTCACTAATCCAAACATCATCTAGTCATTAAAGTATACCTCCAGAAACTTATGAATGAACTCCTTGAATGCTGTGATAACTACACAAGAAAATATTGCAGGCACATTCTTTAGTCCAAACAACATCATAGTGTATTGGAAACAAACCCACTCCATTGTGAAGGTTGTTTTTCTTCTATCCTCTGGCGCGATCTTGATTTGATGATACCCTGAAAACGTGTCAGTAAAGGAATAGGCCTCCTTCCCTCCAACATTGTCTAGCACTTCGTCTGTGAATGGCATGGGAAATGGATCGTGGACACATGCATCATTAAGATTTTGCAGATCTATGTAGATCCTTATTTCGCCCTTTTGTTTCTTTTATTGAACCACTGTTGGGCTCACCCAATCAGATTATTCAATAGGTTCTATGATGCCTGCCTCCAACATCTTATCTAGCTCCTGGTGAACCTTTTCCTTATACTTAGGATTAAGGCGGTAAGGCCTTTGTTTAATAGGCTTCGCGTCCGGCTTTAGTGTGATCTTCATAACGCCCAAGTCATCAATTATGCCCTTTAGATCTGAGAACTTAGTTGGAAAGAGATCTTGGTATTCGCGAAGTAATTAAACAACTTTATCTACTGTAGCGTCATCCCAGTAATTTCCAATTTCCGCGAACTTCGATTCTTCCTTAGTGCCAATGTTTACTTACTTTGTTTTCAAAGGTGTGGAGATGTCTGGGTTTTATATTTGTGGCCCCTCTACTTCGTGATGTCCTTCCACTTCCGGAATATTGATGTTCCCAGGGTCTTCTTCTTCCTCTTCAGTGGTCACATTATAGCATTCTAGTGTGTGGCGCAACTAGGTGCTCCAATCTGGTTGGGTCCATTCCATTGGTTTTGTCGGTGTTCTGAAGATAACCGCTTTAATTCCCTACAGTTCTTCATTGATGCTCGCAAACCCATCATCAAAACTGAAATTCAATAAAAACCCTTCCTTCAGTACATCCCATTCCGCGGTGCCATGGTGGAGCTCTGTTTCTAGATACCAGTTCATGGGAATTGTATCCAAGGTATGCCAAAATATGTGTACCCACTCTGGCTGCATTTTTGTTCCCCATGCTTTAGTTCATTTCGCTAGGTGATCACGCGGGTCATCTCTTCCATTATATTTATCATTTATTTTAGTGTTAGCACGCCCAAACTGTAGCCTCATCATTCTTTTGTAATCTTGCCATCCATCAAAACTATCCTTATGCGTACCCCACCATCGTTCAGGCGTAACGCGTAGTGCTAACTCTAATTCTTGGAAGCATTGGTCCTTAGGGAATTTGCGCTCAAATTTATCCAAAAATAGATCTATGTCAGCTAAACCATCATAATAAGGTAATTTTCTTACCTCTAATGAAACACAATGCAGCGACTTCATCATCATATTGCATCGCAATGTAGACATTTCATGCAAGCGATTCTTCCAATGCTCTAACTCCTTGTCTGAATCAGAGGTGCAAGAACTCTCCCAGTCCCATGCAATTCGTCCATCTATCGTTGGATTGATCCAGTCTTGATCCCACATTGTTATCTTGTAAATCTGGTCTAGTTCATCATAACTTTCGTCATAATTGCAGATTGGTTCAGTATATCACGCCCCTTTTTCAGGATCCAGTGGCACTATAACCTGTAGTGACTTTATTTCAAACGACATCTCCTTTTTCTTCAAATTAATGACCCCATTCATGTTAATAGCCCAGAAAATTCCCAGGAGCATAGGGTAGGGATTATTGTCGTCAATGATTTCTATAACCTCAAAGTCGACCAATGTGCTCGCACCTTCTATATCAACTGTTACTCCATATAGCCATCCCATGGGGATGATTTTCTATTGGTTCACCATCCTAAGCTAAATCAAATACCACTGCAGCGCAGGTCTTCCCATCCTTTGCCATGTCTGTTTTGGTAATACGTTTACATTGGACCCCAAATCCAAAATGACCTTGTCCATCTTATAATCACCTCTACGCGGTGAGCCTCATCTCACGCCCTATTCATGCCTTATGTTTGCCAATTTTTCTGACCACTCGGTATTCGTCAGGGACTTTCTCTTTGCTGACACATTTCTCTATTAATTCCTACAGGCCTTCCACAGCCTTGCTATCGTGCAACAATTTCATGCAAGTCTCTAAAAATGTATTGAGTACAAAGGGATCAACCTCTACAGGTGTACTAATTTCTTGCATCTTGTCCTAGCTTCCTGAGGTGGAGGCCTCAGCAAAGCTCTTCCTGGCTTCCATGAACGTTTCCTTAGTGTGATCCAGATCAAATCCAGTTTCTTTCTTTGGCACTTTACAGATCCATCCCTCTTCTTCAGGTTGTTGACCCTTATCAGCACTAGTCATCATTCCACTTCTTAGAACAATGTTAACGCTTTGATATTCTTAGCAAGGCTCAACCCTCATCATTTTTATATTTTGCGTAGGTTGTTGAGGCTGTGTTTTATTTTCTTGCATTTTAGCTATTAGCATCAGACATTATTTTATGGTATGTCAAACTGTCTGTAGTATTGACATGATGGGTGTGTAGGATTATGGCACTCTCGCGCATAGTGCCTTGGATGTCCCCAGTTGTAGCAGATAATCTGTCCGCAGCCTCTACCAGGTCCTCCTCCTCCTCGGCCCTAATAACCTTCGCGCGCTCCTCTGATGCCTTGATCTAGAGGCTGAGTTTCTGCTTGCATCCCGTATGTAGGTGTCCTTTCCATCATTAGCTCATAGCTTTGACAGTGGCACTCATCGTGGCCCACAGATTTGGAAAAGTTACAGAAAAACTGTTGGGGTGTCTGGACGAACTTTTGAAGTAAATGGCAATTATCTGTCGCATGTTGTCCAACAACCTGACAAATATCACACCATAGTGCAGCTCGTATTCTTAGCCCTACTAGGGCTTCTCGCTTCAGTGGAATTGGTCCCACTCTTGTAATATAATTCGTGTACACTGAACAATGATCTTTATCGTGCCCATGGCCCTTGCACTTCAAGCACCAGACTTCTGCGGACACTTCTAGTTTAGTCTCCTCGTCTTTCTTTGAACTCTGTAATTCTAGGTGTAATCTTGCTAATTTTGAGTGGATATGGTGTACTCCCAGGTTCGTATCCTGAATAGGTGATGCATGCATCCTCATCATGATCTCCAAGTATTTTTCATGTGTTTCTATCTTTTGCTGTGACAGGGAAATTCTTAAGTGAGGAAAGAGCGACGCTATAAACCATTCATGATGCTGGCTATCTGTGATCTACATGTTAAATTCTCTAATATGACACTTCAACCTCTGATCAAATTCCCAAGGCATCTCATCGGCCCTCATCATGATGTCTTTAAATCTAATTACTGACTGCGAGTCAGACTTAGTTTTACTAAACTCTTTGTTTAAATCCACCTTAGTTCCTACTAGTGTTGCAAGAGGATTATCAGAACAAAAGTTAATGTACCAGGTTAGCACAGGATCCTGCAAAGCGGTAACCAACTGTGACTTCTTTATATTTTCATCAGTAATCTATTGCATTGTCCATATAGTGTTCACAACAAACCAGAACTGCTCTGCATCTTCACTTCCTATGCCTTTGAAGATTGGCATCTTCATTGCGTTCGCCATGTTGAATGGTGGTGGTGGAGGTGGAGGTGTGGGCGAAGGTGGATGCGTGGAGGTGCAGGTGGAGGTGGAGTGGAAGGATGATTTCCTCGAGGAATCCCTTGAGTGATTAGATGAAAAACGCTTTGCGGCATAGTCTGCCCTGTCCCTTCATCATCACTTGAAGGAGGTCCAATAAATGGACTATACTCTGGTCTTGATCCTTCGTGATTTCTAAAGACTTGTCCACTTTCCATAGCTCCGAACATCAAGGTAATGGCATCACCTATTTTTCACATAACAACATTTTAATCCAAGTATTCAATGATGTTAAATACTTACCTCACGGTCCTTTGAAAAATATTCGCTCCACTTTGCTATAGATGACTGAGGTATCAAATGTAAAATCTGTAACAAATCCTCCAAGAATTTGATTGATCCAATGACCGAAAACTCACGATCTTGTTTTTAGATGTTTCTAGTCGTCGCACTAATTCTGGTGTCCACACTATAGGACTATCGAGCTTCCACCTTCCTTGGCTATTTGTTAATTTAGCCAAGCACTCATTAATCTAAATGGGGAAGGTGTAGAAAAAGATCTCGTGTATCTCTATATATAGATACTCATTCAACCACTCTTCCTTCGATAGGCATGGATTCTTGTTTTATTGCATTGTGAACTTGTGAATCTTCTGATCCATCCACTTTTCAATATCTTTCTTGGTCAGATTCCAATGATACGACATCACACGTCTCTTTCAAGCAGATCTTGGTCTCGACAACGAAACCATTTGTTGGCTTAGGGGGTCTTGACCTAGGTTCAGAGTTAGTTGTGCCAACCAAAAAAACCCTACACTATTGGCCCTTTTGGAAACAACCCGCACAACACAGGCTATAGTCACACACAAAGTAGTATGGCGGGATGCAAGAACCAAGTTTCTGCATCCAGAGACTATAGTAATGTCTTCCAGTGCCTCATATTTTTCCTTCGTGCAGATTGATAAACTATTAGGGTTTGTCACTACAACTCTGTTAAATAGCCTTCACACCTTTGCAAAGGTCTATGATCAGTCCTTGCAGACCTTTAACAGTGAATTTACCTACTTACACACATTAGAAAGAAAATTGAAGTTGGTGTTCTTGTAAATCTACTTAACTTGTTAATAAGCATAAGAGGAATCATTAGAGTCTTCGCAAAAGTATTTAAACATTTATTGTGTACATTATTAAGACTAATTCAAGAGAATTGCGTACAATTCGATCAATATTTCATAAAATGAGTCATTCATCAACATCATATACATAAATAGACATGAACATAAATACTCGATAATTCTTCAGAAACTTATCTTTATTGATCTTTAATTCAAGGATTACAGACTCAAACTTCCCTATGCACACAGCTGCAGGGGTCCAAGCACTCAGTTGTGGACTTCTAACTAGGCCTCTGCACACTCAGCTGCAGAGCCTTTCTTCTCCTAAGCTGTTCTGAGCCCTTCGGTCTTATATCTTACCCTCTTCTCTTCTTCACTACTGCCTTAGACTCTCTTAGACACACCTATTTATATGCTTTTTCATACAATGCCATGGTCCGTGGAACATGGGTGAATCTCAAAACCAACTCAAAACTTATCCAAAACAAGTGGCTAAGTCCCTTTAACTCCTACTCATCTACGCGCTCCGAATCCACAAATCACAGAGACTTTACATTCTTTACAAAATTGTACCAAAATTTGGGTTATCTTAACCCCAATCTAACCTAGGGCACCCCATCCCATCATTCTCGCTTTGTTGGGAATTTTTGGTCAAGCTTGTGGGGATTCATGGACACCAAATTGAAAAAGAGTACATAATTTGATCTACAAATAGATGGTAAAACAGAAGTGGTGAAAAGGACAGTGATACATCTTCTTTGTGGGTATTGCAGCAAGCATCCTAAGTTTTGGGATGAACATTTGCACTATATTCAGCATGCTTACAACTAGGCCAAGCACGCTTCAACTCAAACATTGCCATTTGAGGCATGTTTGGGATACTTGCGTAAGTCTCCTTTGGATTTCATTTTAGGTAAAGGTGTTCCTATTGATGGTCATAGTGACTTAGAAAAAGCAAGAAGGTTTATTGAACAAATCCAATTGGTACACCAAAGAGTTCAATAACAACTTGAAAAGAGCCAAGGCAAGTACAAAGAAAGGCACAACAAGGATCGTGTAGATCACAAGTTCCAAGTCAGTGATGAAATTTGGCTTCACATTAGCAAAGATAGGCTCCAAGGAGAAGGTAAAAATCTGAAACCAATTAGATATGTTCCATTCAAAATTTTGGAAAATATTGGTAACAATCTCTCCAGGTTGGATTTTCCTTCATATATGCAAATCTATGTTGTTGTTAATGTTGAGAACTTAAGGTTGTATGAGCCTCTGTTAATTGAAGATCAAGGAGAAAATGTCCAAATTCCTTCCATAGAGGATTTTTCTCCCAAATACCTTGATGAACTACAACAAGACAACATTCTTGACATAAGAACGAAGTCTTCCAAATGAGGGAATATGGATTACCTTTGAGTGGGGCTTAAGGGAACAAATCCTTCGAAGGCCAAATGGATTGAGATTGGAAAGGTGAGGAAACTGTACCCTAACCTATTGGACAAATGAAAGTGATATTTTGGGGTCCAAAAGGATTCCAGTGGGGAGGAATGATCAAGTGCTCAAAAAATAGCTCAAAATTAAAATTTGTCAGATTGGTGTGAAACCTAGATGACAGCATAGTTCTCTTCATCCTGAAACTGGTAGAACTCATTTCGCACGAAATGGACTCCGTATGACACCAGAAATAAGTTCTATTCACTTTCCCAAATAGGTTAATTTAAAAAAAAAAACAACCTAGTTAGCAGTCTGTACTATTGTTGAAGCCCCGAAAATCGGGTCGACAACAAGGGGGATACCCACCTGGTCCGGACCTTGGTTGGTAGCTCCTTATCCGTTTGGTATAGCAGGTCCGACTGGGGATAACGGGACTAGTTTCCCGATCTTGGGTGTGTGTGTGTGTGTGTGTAGAATTGAATAATGCTGATCTAAGAGTACTTTAAAGCTAATCTAATTCAGATTCTTTAAACTAACTCTAAGCTATTGTAATTTAGTGAGAAACAACACATCTAATCTACACTAACCCGGGGTGTATATCTTCTATTATACAATCTAAAGAGATTTCGAACAATAACTGGTAATAAAGATCATTCAACTATCATAAGAATAGAAATCATTAAAGATGAACCACTTTGCATAAGAAGTTAGGTAAAACAGTTGTGAACAATATATCACATAATAAGCTACTTATATGTCAGACATAAACAATATGACTCCACCGTACAGAAGTGCCAAATGGTAACCCACGCATTCATACAATGACATATAAATAACTGAAAACTACAAATCACTTCAAGAATATAAGCAAAAATAGTCAAGAGATAAAAGTACCATTTATGACTGGTTCCACTCATAAGCTTCAAGAAACAATGATTTATCTCTCCTTGCTCTAACATCTACTAAGAGTACAGAAGTGCAACATCAATAGCAGATATCAAATGCAAACATTAATAAACCTTGATCCATCCATTCATCAAAACCACCTCCGAGGGTGCAAAAGTGCATGTTATGAGGACAAGTTTTTGACAAATCTCTGGACCCTTCTCTAAATGCATGAGAAGGGTTAAAATACTACTTCCTAATTCTAATAATAGTGTTTTTTACAAAATTTTAGGATACGGTTTTAAAATGACCGTCCTTTTTCTAATCTAAATAAAAAGAAACAACAAACTTCTAAAAATAAGCTACTTCTGAATTTGGTCCTTAAAACTGCAAGTGTTCATCATGGACTTGAGAAGAGTCGGTTGGCCGACTTCTGCGCTGAGATGGGCTGCGAAAATAGAATCTTGAGAGCTGGCACTACTTTCTCTGTTGAGTTTGTGATGCATTTCACAGTCATCCATTGACTGTGTGGCTTAACTAAGTATGCTCAATAGCACTCCCAATTCAACCTGTTCAAAGCTTGGATCACCTTTCCCTTTTCCTGCACTCTCTCTTTCCATTCTGCCTCTATCTGTGACTTGTTTGGTAGGTATCCCGGGGTGGTTTCTGTGATTAAGTTGGCTCTGTGTAAATTTTCATTTACACAGTCTATAAGAACACTAGCTTGTGTCGTCGCTGCCTCTGCCTACTTGATTTGATCATCCCATTTGTTGAAGAGCAATTCTTTATGGCTTTCGTTTATTCTGGGTGCATTTGCTCTCTTCGCTTCCTCTCCGTTCTACCAAGCTATATACTCTGTCACTCGTCTGTCGACCTGGTCGTAGTCACTTCGCAGGTCTGTCACTTGATTGGTGAGTTTGTCGCTCAGCTCGCAATAGTGACTCCACTGCGATATTTTTCGTCCCAACTCTTCCTGTTGCTGCAGAAGTTGCTCATTTAAACTAGTAGACTCTGAAACGAATTTGGAAAGCTTGGGCTCGTCCTTATGTATTTCTTGTAAAGCGTGCAACTGCTATCCTTTTTCATCCAGGCTTTTCTGATAGCTTATCTGCATTTGCTGAAAATCTTCTTGTAGTTTCTCAAGTTTTTTGGTCGCTTCATTGCTGGCATTGGCCTGTTGCAGCTGTTGTTGCAGTAGTTGTATATGGTTTTCTCCTCAACAGTTGCTGAACTTCCGATGCTTTGTCGATAATCGCAGAAGCGTATGCTCCTGCGATTTGAGACAACTTCGTGATATTTTCTGTCGCGTTGTTGTTAGGGTCCTTCCATATGACGTCTAAATGTTCAATATCCTGTGACAGCGTGTTCTCCAGATTTCTCTTCTTTCTTTGTCTCCTCACCACTGCTTTATGTTGGGGACTATAGAACACGTCCAGTGGGGGAATTTCCTCTACACTAAGTAGGAGCTCAGAAGGTGGAGCGATATGACTGTGTTCTGCTTCTGAGACACTACCGACCATGGTTGAAATCATTTCCTGTGTTACCTGCGCATCGCTCACAGGCGTTCTTGGGACTTGCCCTTCAAGGCTGATTAGCTCGTTGAAGTTTTCCCACTCTTTATCGAGCTCTGTCGTGACGAGTGACGATTTAGTGACGGGAGGAGGGACATCTCTTGGTGGGGAAGCGATAACTTGCAGTTGCGACATTGCACTTGAATGAGCAGTATCCTTGGCTGCTTCTTTGACTTTCCCTTGGTCGCTTGCAGACTTTTTAGAATGTTTAGGTGTTCCTTGGGCAGCGTCATATTTGGAATTGGAAGTACTGGAGTTTTCGCTGAGGCTGACACTGGGAGTAGGCTCTCTGGCGAGCAGTCACAGCTTTTCTAGAGGAACACTGGCTAGCCTTCTGTCTTTGTATAACAAAAATCTTTGGAGGTCATCTAGGGATAACCTCGACCGAGCTTCTCGCAAAACTTCCTGGAGTGAACTTTTACTTTGAAACAAATCATCAAATAAATCTTTCTTTCCAACGAACACTTTTATTTTGACACTTATAGTGAAATCATGGGCAACATTATTTAGGTCAAAAGGCCGAGCGGGGAATTTAAATAACTGTAGAGACGTCACATTCTCTACTTCAGCAAAAGCGTGTCCTACATCGAACAATGAGAAGGCCCCACAAGCTACAGGAAACTGAGGCCATATGGCCTTCTTCTTGTCTTTTAGTTCTTTGGTTAGGCCACCTTCTGAGCAAGTCTGATAGGCAATTTCCCTAGCCAAAAGCTTGTCAGGGACATACAGAGGTAGGACATGTGGAGTTACAGTGCTCCCAAACACTCTAATATAAGTCAACCATTATTCCCCGAACCATCTTGCGACGGGGATGATGTTTATTTGTGCTTCGGGTGAGCACCTCGGGGGTTCTTCACCATACATCATCCTATATAGGGGTAAGATGAGCTCGTGGCAAATCTGATAGAAGTGAGGGGCAAACTGTGAATCCCATAATACTTTGTGATAAACATGAATAGGTGACGGGTCTTGGGTAGTCCATTTCCAACCCATAGTTGGGAATTTAGATACATAGCAAATAGAATCCATAATGTAAGCAGA
>APFE031170098.1:229602-244134 GCA_000404065.3 Pinus taeda
GAAGAAGAAGCAGCAAAGGTCTATCAGGAAGGAGAGGAATCAAACAAGGAAACCAAGCACAAGACTAAGGTTGGTCTCCTTTGTTCCACTCTTATCTATTTTCATAAAGGAAAGCGAAAGTAGACTTTACTTGTTTGTTTCTAAGATAGCTACCAGTCTTAGTGGAAATAGAAGCTCTGAGTGGACACTATTCCCGGTAACAGAGATGTATTCCATTATGCAAGCTTGTCGACAATGGAAGCATTACATTTTGGGGAAGGAAACGGTCATCCACACAAACCACCGGCCCCTACAGTTCATACAGACACAAGGGAAGTTGCAGAATGATCGCCATCAGAAGTGGTCCACATACCTACAACAGTTCCATTTGAATATCAAGTATAAGAAGGGCATCACCAATAATGTTGCAGATTGCCTCAGTCGACCACTGATCATGGCGTTAACCATCGTGCTCAACTCTTGTGGGCATGAGACTTCTGATTGGCCACTTCTGTACAAAAGCAATCCAGAATTCGACCACACATACTAGAAACCCTTGGATGGTCAGCATGTTCTAAACTTTCACCTCCAGGATTCCATGTTATGCCACCTAGGTCACCTTTATGTTCCTTCAACTAAGCGTGCCAAGATGATTTGGGAAGCACATTACGCTCGGGCTGTTGGGAATTTTGGGGTTGAGAAAATGGTGGTAGTACTGCAGAAGTATTTCTATTTTCCAAATTTTCGAAGGGACGTCGAGAAGTACATCAGATCCTACATTGTCTGTGCCATTTCCAAACTGACCATCAAGAAGCAAGGCCTCTATACTCCACTGCCTACCCCTAGTCGACCTTGGGAATCCATCTCCATGGATTACATGTCAAGCCTTCCTTCTAATAAGCATGGAAACGATTGTGTTTTTGTGGTCGTCGACAGGTTCTCAAAGATGGCCATTATGGCAGCTTGCAAGAAGAATATTACGGCAGAAGCCACTACTAAGCTCTTCTTCGAACGAGTATAGGTACACTTTGGGATCCCATAGTCTATCATCTCAGATCAGGACAGCAAGTTCCTCAGTACATTTTGGTCCAATCTCTGGTCGATTCTGGACACCAAACTCACTAAGTCCACAACCATCCATCCCCAAATTGATGGCCAGACAGATGTTCTCAATAGGATGATCGTACACATTCTATGCATGTAAAACTCAAAGCATCCACACACATGGGATGAGAGCCTCCCCTATGTTCAACACAGCTATAACCGGGCTCTCCACAGCTTGACTGGCCACAGCCCTTTTCAGGTGGGCTTGGGATTCTAGCCACTATGGCCCATTGATGTAGCCACGCCATTTGTAGCTACTCAGGAAGATTCGGGTCATGTCCAGTCCAAAATAGATAAGGCAAACATCTTCTTTGAGCACATCCAACATATCCGCCAGCAGGTCCATGACATTTTGGAGAAATAAAATGCCAAGTACAAGTAGCAACATGAACAACATCAGGTGCCACACAAGTTTCAGGTGGGCGACAAGGTCTGGTTGCATTTGCAGAAGGAACGCCTTACCAAAGCATATCAGAAACTGAGACCACTCCGATATGTTCCTTACACCATTACCAAGGTTATGGGAGACAATTCATTTGAGCTCAGCATTCCCCCATTCCTTGGCTTGCACCCAATGTTCAATGTGGACCGCCTTCGGCCATACTTTCCACCATTACTATACACATCCGACATTGTAGAAAAACTCACACCAACAAAGTTAAATCCAGATTGCATGGAACAAGCCGCAACTGATCGGATCATGGACACATAGATCAAGAACACTCGCCAGTAGAAGATCCAACTATACCGAGTTGTCAAAGCAGGCCAACTCCTTCACTAAGGCAAGTGGCTCACCAGTGACCAGATACAGTAGAAGTTTCCTCATCTCATGGAGGAACTCAACGCAATGGGGACCATTGTTTCCTAAGGGGGCAGGAATGATCCACTTGGATATTGGTGGCCACCTGCCAATTCCACTTGGACCCCCACCATTGTTTCTTTTAGTTTTTCAGTTTCCTTAATTGTAGCACAATTTATTATTTTTACCAGTTTTTCGAGTCCTGATCTTCCGAAGCCGTTTTGATGCCCTAAACGACGTTTTTTGGAAAAACTGGGAGGAACTTGGGTCCTTGATCCCATGTTTCAATACCCAAAGATGTATTCCTTGGGTAGATCTTTCCAATGAGGTATTGTGCATGTAAAACGGAGATCGTATGCCAAAGTTACGACCTCGAGAAGTTGATGGACCAATTTACCCAAAACGGGGCCCATAGTTTGGCGCTTCATCTCCTACGGTTAGGTTTTTGGATGTTTAGGGTTTTCCATTGTTCCTCAACAATAAATAGGCCTTCGAGCCTCATTATAAGATAGTTCAGAGGCATGTAGCTGCCACATCTCTTCTCAGAGATAAGCTACCATCGCCCTATCTAGTTTATTTCCATTTCTGTTTGAAAGCATATTTCAGTATTTTACAGTAATGAAATGAAGTATTATTTCTGTTACATCTCTCTATGTATGATTATATATGTAATTTGTTGATTCCCTATTTAAATCTGGATCAGTGGTGTCAGAGCGGTCTACTCTTTCTCTGTCTTTCCTTGCATGTCCCTAATGAGGTCGGGATATAAGGAGTTAGGGCATGAAGTGGTCGAACCTTTGCAAGACTAGCCTCGCAAATCCTGATGGGCTCCCATGGTGGATGAAAATAAAGACGAGGGGGCAAGAGATCCTATCAAAACCTTGCTCGAAGAGGCCCTCGAGCGATAAAGGAACGTGATGATGGACAACTTTACCGAGATCCTTCAATGGCTACCTAGGGGCGACACATCTACTTCCAGCAGCTACTCTGGAAGCGCCACACCCTTTAAGGTACAAGTTAACTTTGACATTCCCATATTTGAGGGTCAGATAGATGCATACACCGTATATAAATGGTTAAATCTACTAGAAGGGTATTTTTCTGTTCATTATTTTTTCGGTCGGGAAAAGATTACTTTTTCTCTTCTCAAAGCTTCCCCCACGTCAAGCACTGGTGGGAAACCTAATGTGAGCAGAAGGATGAAAGTACGGTCTCACTGTTTTAAGCTGCACCCACTTGGAATTCATTCTGGGCTGCCATCAAGGAGAAGTATTACCCTATCGGAAGCTATGAGGATCAATACATAAAGTGGACCACGCTGTGGCCGGGATGGGACCAAGACATGCCAAATTTTACCAATATTTTCCATACCCTTCGCACAAAGTTGGGTATCAACGATTTAGAACAAAATTTGGTATTCAAATATTGCGGCTGCCTACAAAGGTACATCCAGGATGAAATAGAATTCCTAAACATCTCCTCGCTTGGCAAGGCCTATTGATATGTTGTCAAGATCGAGCAAAAGTTTAAATAGAAGAAGCGAGACTTTGGATCTGCGAATCTGAAGCAAGGGAAAGGTGCCCCCAAACTGCAGAACAAAAGACATAGCCAAGGTTGGGTGACCCAAGAAAACCTACCAAAGCCACAATCAAAGAACAATGCCGCGAATACAAAAAAGGACACGGAAAGTGGTGTGAGTTCCATAAGAGCTCCACTCACAACACAAGTGAGTGTTAGGCCAAGCAGTCACTGGTGGCTGAGCTAAAGGTTTCAAAATCATATGCATGTTCTGACTCTAAGTCAGAACCTGACAAGGGGAATGACAAAGGGAAGTAGATTATCGATGCATATCCCAACACAACCGTTGCCACCATGAAGACCCAAAAGGAGGAACCCGAAGATCCCTAGGAGGAGGAGCGCCTCTTCCACTCCCAGATGTGGGTAAATGGCTCCCTGCTATAGTTCATTGTCGACAGTGGGAGCCAAAAGAACCTCATTTTGGCAGAGGTTGTGAAATGACTGGGCTTATCGACCACAACACATCCACAACCATACACCATCGAGTGGTTTCACAAAGGATGGGATCTTTGCGTGAGCTAGCAGTGTTGCCTTCCATACAACATAAAGCCCTTCACGGATGAGGTATTGTATGACGTTGCTCCCCTTGATGTTTTTGATGTATTATTAGGCCAACCATACTTGTGGAAGCGACATGTTGTGTATGAATCAAGACCTCATGTTATTATTGTTACTTTGGGAAATAAGTTGTACACGATACTAGAGGTAGTACCGCCTACGACCATCTCTTTGGTTACTGCAAAACAATGCAGTAAGCTCATTTCCAAAATTGGGAAAATTGTTTTCCTGATGATATGCCCTTAAGGAAAGAAGAAGATGGTGGCCACGACTTCTAGACAGGGCCCCTCCACATGATAACTACAGATGGACAAGGTTGTGGAGGAGTACGAGGACATCTCTACCTCCATCGCAATGGTTCCTCTGCACTATCAAGTAAATCACTCCATCAATCTAACCCTAGGTGTGCTGCTACCCAATGGACCAATCTATTAGTGCTCAGTTCTGGAGAACAATGAAATCAAGAGGCAGATTCAAGAGTTGCTATAGAGAGGTCACATCTGATTGAGTTCATCGCCCCGTGGGAGCCTAATCGTGTCGGTACAGAAGAAGGATGGGACTTGGAGACTCTGTATTAACTATCAGACACTGAACAAGATCATTGTCCGGAATAGGTACCCGATCCCATGGATTGATGATCTCTTGGACCAATTGAATGGTGCAAAATATTTCAGCAAGACTGATTTGAAGTCAGGATATCACCAGGTACCAATCGAACCCTCCGATGTGTGGAAGACTACCTTTAAAGCCAAGGAGGGCCTTTTCAAATGGTTGGTTATGCCTTTCAGGTTGATGAATGCTCCTACAACCTTCATGAGGCTAATGGATGACATCTTGCAGCCATTCACCAACTCATTTGTAGTGGTATACTTGGATGACATCCTGATCTTCAGCTAGAGTTGGGAAGAGCACCTCCACCACATCCGACAAGTTCTCCAAACACTACAACAACACAAGTTATGTGCCAATTTGCAGAAATGCACTTTTGGCATGACCCAAGTTCAGTATCTCGGATACATTATTGATGAACAAGGGGTGCATGTGGATCCATCCAAGATCCAAGTCATTTGGGATTGGCTATCTCCAACCACTCTGACAGAACTCCACAACTTTCTAAGTCTTGCCAACTTCTAGTGCAGGTTCCTATTGGGATTTTCTCATATCACTTGGCCCTTGAGTCAAGTCACTAAGGGAGGAGCGAAATCAAAATTCTTTTGGTCTGAATCTCAATAGAAGGCATTCACGGAGTTGAAACACCACCTATGCTCACACCAGTGCTCGTATTACCAGACATGCAAAAACCATTCGAGATTCAGACAGATGCCTTTGATGCTATTGGGGCAGTCCTTATTCAACACAGGCATCCAGTGTCATATCACAGTGAGACACTTTGAGACACAGTCCAGAATTATCCCACTTATGACAAATATATATGTTCCATTGTGCAGGCCTACCGACAATGGAAGCATTACATTTTGGGGAAGGAAACGGTCATCCACACAGACCACCAGCCGCTGCAGTTCATACAGAAGCAAGGGAAGTTGCAGAATGATCACCATCAGAAGTGGTCCACGTACTTGCAACAGTTCCATTTGAATATCAAGTATAAGAATGGCAGCACCAATAATGTTGCAGATTGCCTCAGTTGACCACCAATCATGGACTTAACCACCGTGCTCAGCTCTTGTGGGAACGAGACTTCTGATTGGCCACTTCTGTACAAAAGTGACCCAGAATTCGGCCACACATACCAGACACTCTTGGAGGGTCAGCATGTTCGATATTTTCACCTCCAGGATGCCCTGTTATGCCACCTGGGTCACCTTTGTGTTCCTTCAAGTGAGCGTGCTAAGATGATTTGTGAAGCACAATACAGTTGGGCTACTGAGAATTTTAGGGTCGAGAAAACAGTGGTAGTACTGCAGAAGTATTTCTATTGGCTGAATCTTCGACAAGATGTCGAGAAGTACATCAGATCTTGCACTGCCCACGCCATTACCAAACAGACCATCAAGAAGCAAGGCCTCTATACTCCGCTGCCTACCCCTAGTCGGCCTTAGGAATCCCTCTCCATGGATTATATGTCGAGCCTTCCTTCTACTAAGCATGGAAATGACTGTGTTTTTTTGGTCATCGACAGGTTCTCGAAGATGGCCATTATGGCAGCCTGCAAGAAGAATATCACATCAGAAGCCACTGCTAAACTCTTCTTTGAACAAGTGTGGGTACACTTTTGGATCCCACAGTCTATCATCTCAGGTCGGGACAACAGGTTCCTCAGTACATTTTGGTCCAGTCTCTAGTCGATGTTGGACACCAAACTCACTAAGTCGACAACCTTCCATCCCCAAACTGATGGCCAGACGGAGGTTGTCAACAAGATGATCGTACACATTCTATGCATGTACAACTCAAACTATCCACGCACATGGGATGAGAGCCTCCCCTATTTTCAACACAGGTATAATTGGGCTCTCCACAACTTGATTTCCCACAACCCTTTTCAGGTGGGCTTGGGATTCCAACCAATATATCCTATTGATGTGGCCATGCCATTTGCAGCTACTTAGGCAGATTTGGCTCATGTCCAGCCTGAAACAGGTAAGGCAAACAACTTAATTGAGCAAATCCAACATATCCGTGAGTAGGTCCACAACATTTTGGAGAAATCAAATGCCAAGTACAAGTAGCGACATGATCAACATCGGGTGCCACACAAGTTTCAAGTGGGAGACAAAGTTTGGTTGCATTTTTAGAAGGAACGCCTTACCGAAGCCTATCGGAAACTCATACCACTCCGATATGGTCCTTACACCATTACCAAGGCTATGGGAGACAATGCATTTGAGCTCAGCATTCCCCCATTCCTTGGCCTGCACCCAATGTTCAATGTGGAATGCCTTTAGCCATACTTTCCACCATTACTAGACACATCCGGCATTGCAGAACAGCTCACGCCAACAGAGTTAAATCCAGATCGCATGGCACAAGCTGCAACTAATCGAATCATGGACACACATATCAAGAACATTCACTAGCAGAAGATCCAACTGTATTGAGTTGTCAACGCAAGCCAACTCCTTCACCAGGGAAAATGGCTTACCAAGGACCAGGTTCAGCAGAAGTTTCCTCATCTCATGGGGGAACTCAACACAATGGGGATCATTGCTTCCTAAGGGGGGAGGAATGATCCAGGAAGATATTGGTGGCCACCCACCAATTCCACTTGGACCCCCACCATTGTTTCTTTCAATTCTGCAATTTCCTTAATTGTAGCATAATTTACTATTTTTAGCATTTTTTTGGGTCCTGAACTTCTGAAACCGTTTTGAGGCCCTAAACAACATTTTTGGGGAAACCTAGGAGCAACATATGTCCATGGACTAATGTTTCTATCCCCAAAGATGTAGTCCTCGGATAGATCTTTTGTACGAGGTATTGTGTGCATCGAACGAAGATCATATGCCAAAGTTACGACCCCGGGAAGTTGATGTATCATTTTACCCAAAACGGGGCCCATAGTTTGGCACTTCATCTCCTAAGGTTATATTTTTGGATGTTTAGAGTTTTCCATTGTTCCTAAACAATAAATAGGCCTTCGATCCTCATTGTAAGACAATTCGGAGACATGTAGCCACCACATCTCTCCTCAGAGATAAGCTACCATCGCCCTAGCTAGTTTATTTCCATTTCTATTTGCAAGCATATTTCAGTATTTTACAGTAATGAAATGAAGTATTATTTCTGCTGCATCTCTGTATGTATGATTATATATGTAATTTGTTGCATTCCTGTTTAAATCTGGATCAGTGACTCATTGATTCTGGAGCTTCTTATCACATGGCCAAAAACAAAGCCATGTTTTCTTCTTTAAATGATTGTAACACCAAAAATATATATGTTGGTGATGATAGATCTCTTATTGTTGTAGGGACTCGAACTATTCATCTAGACAATGGTCAATTTAATGATGTATTATGTGTTCCTACCCTATCCTGCAACCTTCTATCTATATATCAGATAACTCATTCAGGTGAAGGTAAAATCGTTGAATTTTCACCTCATGATGTTGTAATTAAGGACCTCAGAGATCCTAGACATATTTTTGCTACTGTAATTGCCGATGATTCTACAAAGTTGTATAAGTTTAAGAACTTGGGGTCATCAGATCTTCTCTCGGTATTTGTTTCTCATAATGATGAAGTGAGCAAACTTTGGCATGAGCAATTTGGTCACTTAAATTATCGCTCCCTTCAAAATCTATGTAAATAAAATATGATGACAGGTCTTCCTATGGTATCTTTCAAAGATGGTTTTTGGTCTGGATGTGTACTCGGAAAACATCATTGGGATAGTTTTGAAAAACGTGCCTCTTGGTACGCCTCAGCCCCTTTATAGCTTGTGCATAGTGATTTATGTGGTCCACTTCTAGTTGTTTCATTCTATGGATATAAGTATTTCTTAGCTTTCATTGATGATTTCTCCAGACGCACTTGGGTATACTTCTTAAAACTCAAGAGTGAAGTATTTAACATGTTCTTGGCCTTTAAGGCCTTTTTGAGAAATAATCTAGACATCAAATTCTTAAGCTAAGATCTGATAATGACGGAGAAAATGTTAACAACAAATTCATCAACTTTTGCACTGAGCATAGAATTTAAATGCAACATGTTGTTCCATATACTCCACAACAAAATGGTGTAGTTGAAAGGAAGAATCACACTTTAAAGGAAATGGCTAATTGTATGCTTCAATCTAAAGGACTTAGTATTAATTTTTGGGCAAAAGTAATTAACTGTGGAAATTACATAGTAAATCTCACTCCTACTAAGGTTTTAAAGAAAATCACTCCAAAAGAAGCATGGAGCTCAATTAAATCATATGTAAGTCACTTTCGTGTTTTTGGAAGTGAAGCATGGGCCCATATTCCAGATGAGAAACTTAAATCCTTAGAACCTAAGAGTGAAAAATGTATTTTTGTTGGATATTCTAAAGATGTCAAAGGATATAGACTTCTTTCACCTAAATCCAAAACTGTTATCATTAGAAGAGATGTAAAGTTTGCTGAAAATATATTGGCCTGCGAGCCTAGTTCGGTGGATGTGCCACCTCTCTCTATCCTTTCTACTACTTAAAATATTTCTTCTTGAGATGATGAAAACAAGGATAAAAATCCTCCCCCACCTTCTCAGGATCCTCCTTTAGCTCCTCAGCTTCCAAAATGGGTCAATGCTACTTGGGATGTAGCAAGTTCTCTTGCAAGTGATCCTATAGATCAGCAATGTACACGTTCTCAGTTTGATAGAGCCTCTTCTTTACTGGCTCAAGCTTCAACAAATTATGATCCTGACACCTTTGTAGAAGCTTCTAGCCATCCAGATTGGGATGCAGCTATGAATGAAGGATATCGTTCATTATTGGAAAATGATACATGGGATCTTATTCATCTTCCAAAGGGAAGAAAACTTGTTATATGTAAAGGGTTTACAGAACCAAGTTTGGACCAGATGGAAAATTTGATAAACATAAAGCTTGTCTTGTTGCTAAGGGATTTTCAAAAGTTGAAGGCATTGACTATATTGAAACCTTCTCCCCTATTGCCAAAATGAACTTTATCCACCTTGTTCTTTCCCTTGCTACCTCTTTCAAATGGGAAGTCCACTAGATGGATGTTAAATCTGCCTTATTGCATGGGGACTTGCATGAAGAAATATATATGGAACAACCTCTTCGCTTGATACAAACAGACTCCAGCCTTCTATGTTGGCTTAAGAAATCCCTTTATGGTCTCAAGCAAGCCCCTTGGGCTAGTTATGCCAAAATGGATAGCTTTCTTTTAGATACTGGCTTTTCTAGGTGTCATTCTGTTGAAGCCCCGAAAATCGGGTCGACAGCAAGGGGGATACCCACCCGGTCCAGACCTTGGTTGGCAGCTCCTTATCCGTTTGGTATAGCGGGTCCGACTGGGGATAACGGGACCAGTTTCTCGATCTTGGGTGTGTGTATGTGTGTAGAATTGAATAATGTTGATCTAAGAGTACTTTAAAGCTAATCTAATTCAGATTCTTTAAACTAACTCTATGCTATTGTAATTTAGTGAGAAACAACACATCTAATCTACACTAACCCGGGGTGTATATCTTCTATTATGCGATCTAAAGAGATTTCGAACAATAACTGGTAATAAAGATCATTCAGCTATCATAAGAATAGAAATCATTAAAGATGAACCACTTTGCATAAGAAGTTAGGCAAAACAGTTGTGAACAATATATCGCATAATAAGCTACTTATATGTCAGACAAACAATATGACTCGATCGTACAGAAGTGCCAAATGGTAACCCACGCATTCATACAATGAAATATAAATAACTGAAAACTATAAATCACTTCAAGAATATAAGCAAAAATAGTCAAGAGATAAAAGTACCATTTATGACTGGTTCCACTCATAAGCTTCAAGCAACAATGATTTATCTCTCCTTGCTCTAACATCTATTAAGAGTACAGAAGTGCAACATCAGTAGCAGATATCAAATGCAAACATTAATAAACCTTGATCCATCCATTCATCAAATCCACCTCTGAGGGCGCAAAAGTGCATGTTCTGAGGACGAGTTTTTGACAAATCTCCGGACCCTTCTCTAAATGCCTGAGAAGGGTTTAAATATTGCTAGCTAATTAACTTGATTACATAAATTTAGGATCCGGTTTTCAAATGACCGTCCTTCTGATAAAGCAAACTTATTTCTAAAAATTAAATCTGACTCTGGACTATTTTTGTATTTTCTCCTGAGCACTGTAAGCATGCAACATTTGACTGGGGAGAGTCGGCTGGTTGCCCTCCCCTTTTGTGTGCGCTATAAAAATAGAAGTAGCAAGAGCTGGCACCACTTTCTGGTAAACTATAACATATTTTAGAGAATCTTCCTCTGACTGGGTATATTCACTGCTTGTATAATTGGTAATAACTCAAATCTCTCCCAAACTGATCTTGCTTTTGTTATTTCGGTTTCTGTCTTTGCGAATGACTTGATGAGTCAAAAGACTTTACTTTCTGAACAATTCTCTGGATTGAAAACTGCTTTCGTTCTTCATTCCGGGATTTTCTGGCGTGTAAGTTTCAGGTCTTTTTGTAATCATGCTACTTTTGTGCGCCTTTGATTCTGAGCTTTAGATGACCTATCGGCATCAGCATCTGTTGAGTGATACTCTGGAATCTGTAGTTCTATCGTATGCGGCACCCGTTTCTGAAGAGATTTCTTCTGTGTTCTCCGAGCATTGGCGCTTTCCACTTTTTCCTTAGATGTTTCCTGCATATTGCTTCATGTTATTTCCTATTTTATAGTTTGCGTAAAGGAAAAGAGTAATGGTAATAAAGATTGACATGAAAGCTTCAAATCTTATGTGTGCATAATTATGACATTCTCAGCGAACTGACTCTTCGAAAAACAAAAAGCAGTCATTCATACAATCATTAATTTCTTTTTTTTAAGGTGTGCGCTTAATTTTGATTAATGGGCAGCTTTCCTTGAATATTGTGCCGAGGAAAACTCGCGCTTATCGCAGATCGCAGATTTGTGTTATAGTATCGTGGTATCGCAATATCAGACCATCGCAGATCGTGGATTGCAGATCGCAGATATTAGTCATTGTGTGCTACTTTACGCGATGTTGCGATATACGACGTCACACATCGGCCGTCGGAGATTTTCTTAAGTTTTTCTTTTAAGAGTGTTTCATAGTGAATGCGATGCGATAATTTTCACATTGTTCCTTCGTAGTTTATTATGCTCATAAAAGAAATGTTTCATTGCTTTGTTGCGATAAAATTCTAAGGAATTTTTAAAAGAAAACAAAAATGTTCCTAGAGATGTTTGTTTGAATTTTTATTAAGGGTCCCCTATTTGCTTGGTGTTATTGCTAATATCAAACAAAGAGGGGGGTGTTGGTGGCCAAACAATGGCGATTGGCGAGGCGTGGGAAGAACCAGTTATCTCTGATTTTCTATTGAATTTCAACTTCCGAAACAGAAAAATTTTCATAAGTCTAAACTTTGTTATGGACAGATAGAGTACATTATGTCTTATCCTATCAAAGATATTTTGTTTCAACCCTTCTCTATTCCAATCGTTCGTTTCCTGAGGCTTAGTCCTTGCATTTACACCAGCCATTACTTGGTCTTTTAAAGATAAAATGAGGTCATCTCTGTTATGCTAGCCCTTTAAAATATGCTCATTTACCATAGGTAGAGCCTCTGCTGCCAGCAGGCGTCCATAGCCTCAACAGGGTTACCTATTACCCAACAATGATCCTTTATCCTGATTAAGGGTATCTACAACTTTTTCAGAGAAAAACCCATTTTGACACTTTTTTATTTTTATTCTCTAAAGAACAATGTCTTGGTTTGGTGGCCAAATTATGACACAGTCATTCACTTAATTTACACTTTTGTTGAACAAGATGGCTCGTGATGAGACCCCTTGTCTTTTGATTGCAACAATCTTAAGTCGTTGCCCTGTTTTGGTGGACAGTATTTGCAAGTCAGCAAGTTATAATATCTGTATCATGATAAGCCGGCTCGTGATAGACCCTTATTCTTGAGATACAGTGTTTTCTCGGGATTTTTTTCTGAATTGCTGCGATTTTTCTTGAGCAGGGATGGAAACCATGTTTTTCCTTAAGAAAGCTCTGGACGATAATAATAGAGTTTGAAAAATAGCAGTTTTACAGAGAATACTCATTTTATTATCGATACCTTTCATTGTGCTGATATAAAACAAGTTTTTTGCCAAAGGTTTCTTTCATAAAACTTTTTGAAGTTGGAACTAGTATCATATTTAGGCTGAAGTTTTAACTCTATCCGTCAATAATAAAGATTAGATTTTTTGAAAAAAAAATTGCCATTTGTACAAGCGAAAAATCAAAATCTAACAGAGAATTTGGTGTCTTTTTTGCGTGAACTACTGTAGTAACCATCTACAACTAGTTTTATTTATAAGAAAGAAGAAACAACAAGCTATTCTACAAAAAATAGAAGAATAATCTTCTATGGAAAGTATATTTTCAGGAATTGTCCATTAACAGGCAAAGAATCCTTTCTACCTGCTAAATCCTGCAACACAAACGTTGATGGGCCTATGACTTCTACAATCTGAAAAGGACCAAGCCACATTTTCTGGAATTTTGTATGTTTGCCCTTTTCTTTCTATGAAGGCCCTTATCCCATTTCAAAACTAGATCTCCCATTTGAAAGTTTTTTCTGGTCATTATGCTTGAATGAAAAGAGGATTTTATTAGCGCTTGGTGATGGGCATGGGTTTTCTTAGCTTGTTCTCGTTGTTCTTCTAATTTAATTATTTCGATTTCTCTTAATTGTAAGGAGGAAGTAGATAGCTCATCAATGTGTTGTACTAAAGACAAGGAGGGGATCATCAAGTGAGTTGGAAGAACCACTTCCTTCCCACAAACTAAGTTAAAGGGAGAAGTGTCGATTGAAGCTTTCTTTGTTATTCTATCTGCCCATAAAGCATTTACCAAAGTTTTGTGCCAGTTCTTCTGGTTCTGGTCAACTGTCCTTTTAATAATCCTGATTAGGTTCTTATTTGTTGACTCAGCTAGTCCATTTCCTTGCGGATAGTAGTTGGCCGAATATTTCAGTTTGAACCCTCTTTTAAGTGAGAACTCAGTCATTGCATTCCCAGAAAAGTATGAAGCATTATAAAAAATTAGAGCCGTCGGCAATACAAACCTAGTGATTATAAATTGATCAATGAATTCAATGATGTTTTCAAAATTAACTGTTTTGAGAGGAACTGCTTCTACCCATTTAGTAAAATAATCAGTTGGCATGAGGATGTACCTATGCTGCTTAGAAGAGTGAGGAACGATCTCACCTATTATGTCCAAGCCCCATTGACTGAATGGTTGCTCAATGTTTACCGACTGTAGTGGCATGGACGGTTTCTTTTGTCTCCCTGCAGTGGTTTGGAAGATTTGGCATTTCCTCACGTAACTGTGTGAGTCTTTAAACAGTGTGGGCCAATAATACCCCGCACGCAAGATCTTATGTGCAGTAGCATCTCCGGCATAGTGTCCACCTGCGAGCCCATCATGGAGTTCCTGCAAAACCTTTTCGGCTTCAGTTTTCTCAAGACACCTAAGAAGTATAGAATCATAATTCCTTTTAAATAGAACATCATTTATGAGCTAATATTGTTTAGCTTTTAATCTCAGGTCCCTTTTCTTGGTGTGATCCAGGTGTGCTGGAGCATACCCATTTTTGAGATAATAAATGGTGTCAGCATATAATGATTATGTATCGTTTAGGCTTACCTCATACGTTTGTACTTCCTCAGATGAGATTTCAGGAATCTGCGATGCTCCAGCCAACATTTTGCAGGAGCCTTGACCTCTCACAATGCTTGCTGGTTTGATTTCAAGGTCGTATTCTTGTAAAGCAGTGATCCAATTCGCTCTTTTTTCACCCACATCTTTCTGTATTAAAAGATT
>APFE031170099.1:0-13686 GCA_000404065.3 Pinus taeda
TTGGCAAGAAGCTGATCAAATACTAGGGCAACAGCTCGAACTCAAACGAAGCTTCTGGTGGGTCCCTTATGACCCTAAAGGCTTCATCAGTGCCAGGAGGGTCAAATATAGGCTGCTAGCCTATAAGCATTGCCCATACCCACAAATACAACACTTTGCCAACCAAGATGAATGTGTACCTGAATCAATAGTAGAGGAATTGACTCAAGAAGAAAAAATGGAGCAGACTGTAAAGGACTTGGAAAAAACTCTTGACTTGGATTCTTGTCAACAGGTCTTGTTCAAACAACCAGTCCAAGCAGGAGAAGGCACTTCTACCACTCCAGCTGTATAGGACACCTAGCAAGCTCCAGCAACAACAACTACAGCAAAGGGAAAGGAGAAGATGGATGAACAGCAAAAGGTAGAGACAGGGTAGCCCAGCACATCAAAGGATCAGCAATCAGAGCAAGCCCCTCCACAGCAAACTGAACAAACCCAAATCCCAGTTTTGCAGACTCCTCTCAATGATGAGAGAGGAAAAAAGAGAGACAGAGAGGAGGTCACACCTCCAACAGGGTCATCACAGCAACCAGAGGCCAAGAGGCCGAGGATAGACCCTGAAACAGAAGAATGAGACATCAGTGAAGAACAGGCAGAAAGCCACAGCAGAGAAAGGCAAACAAACCAACAGACTGCCACTAGCTCATTTCAGCTAGAACAGGCCTAGCAGCATACCACCGAGGTGTCCTCCACAAGACAACAGGGCAAAAAACCAGCTGCAGTCAAAGAAGGCTTCATAGAGATCAAGGCACATAATGAATTGGTGAGAGTGCAGCTCTATGAGCAATTCTTGAAGACAACTCCAGCCAAAAAACAAAGGCCGATGGCTGCCTATGATCTGAAGGAAGAAAAGATGATCTTCACCCATCTGAAGCCTAAAGTCCCACATCCAAAGACCCCAGCAGATTACTACAGAACAAACTTGGAGGTCTTTTCCAAAGACATACACCCAATGGATCAGATTGAGCTGCACAAACAGACTGGGGAAATGGTGTATGCAACACTTGCTGACACGGCAATGCTGGCCCATCAGTTAAAGGAAGCCCTGAAGAACACAAACAGGCAGCTTGATTTTGAAAGGTTGTCTTCCTCTACAAAGGACAATAGAATAAAGACTCTGGAGGACATAATAGTTGATTTGGGATATGACCTAAAGGATCCAAAGGGTGTTAGAGCCCTTATGAAGAAGAAAGAGGATGACATTGCTGCACTAAGAAGGCAGGAAAAATTGCCTCCTACCATTCACCCTCAAACAACAGAACTTGCACAAGAAAAGCCAGTAGATGATGCTATGGAGCTGCTCCTGGTAATGAACCAAAGAATATTACAAATGGAGGCAGAATTAGAGAAAGCACTGCAGGACAAGCAAGGGGAGTCAGCCTCCCATGCCCCTCAAACATCAACAAATCTTGGACCTGCCCCTCCCACATAAGCAGCAGTAGCCCCTCCTGCTATTCCAGCACCTACCACAGCTACATCAGCAACAAGAGCAATAGTAGAAGCAACAGCAGCAGTAGAATCCAGCATGAGCATGGAGGAGTTGATGAAAGCTGTTAAAGAGCTTGAGACTCAAGTCACTGAAATAAATGATGCTAAGGATAGACTGGCCAAGCTGGAGACCAGTTATGATAAATAAAAAATGACAGTAGTAGAAAAACAAAGAGAAATAAAGGCCTTAGAGGCCAAAGGGAAAACTCTGGAAAAAGCATTGCTGCTAGGTAAAACCCTAGCAGAAATAAAGAAGATTATTTGGGCCAAAATTGGCTAATCAATACAGGACCAATGGAGGTCCATTCAGGCAATTTTTGAGCAGGTTGAGCTGATAGATGTGGCTCATGTAGAAATACAAAGAGCCAGGACAGCCCTGGGAATAATGCCCGAGCAGGCCACCAGAATGATACATTTCCTCAATAACCGCACTAGGGAGGAACTGGCAGCTCTAGAAATAAGCAGCAGAACAGATACAATCCTGACATCCAAAAAGGTACTGACCTTGAGGAATTTTACTCAAACTCTGGAGAGGAAATGTCAGGAGATGAAAGCAGAGATTGATGAATTTAGAGCAAAAATGACTATACTACAAGACAAAGGACTACCAAGCCCAATGACTGGCACAGGACAGCTGCTGTCATATAATCAATATATGACAAGGATCAACAATTATGTTGAAAATCACATAACAGCATCCAACAACTCCACAGAAGAAGCAGGCCCTCCCTCTGGACAATCTCTCTATGACAAGCTAGAAAATCTGTTCTTTATTGAACATGAAAAAAATCATCTGTTTGAAGTCCCTCCAAACTTTTACAGACATACAGAGGCAGATGAAACATCAGTGAAAATGAGGAGGCATCAGCTACCTCCAGCTGATTGGTGGCAAGCAATGCTAGAGATTTTTCCTAGATAATTCCACTTTGCTTTTACCTTTTTTGAGAAAAATCAAAGTTTTCAAGTCACGGTACAGGTCAGTAGGCAGGTCAGCAGGCAAATCAGCACACAGGTACAGCAAGCATCCGTACAAGTGACTCACCAATGCACCCAGACAGCAGGCTTAATTAACGCAGAGTTAAAGGCACAGCTACAGCCCACTTTCCAGAGCCTTAAAGTCAAAAAACTGTCTGACAGAAAAATATCAGCTATCTCAGCATTAAATGCTATATTTATGTTTTCATTTACTTTTTGTAAGAGAGTTGGTGGTGCAATTTATTGCACAATAACTCTCTACTGAGATATTTTGCACCCTATTTTTGTTTATATATCCCCTCAGATAACGCATTGAGGGTTGGTTGTAGTGTAATTCTTTCTGAAGAGCTCTATTGTATTCTGGAGACATTTTTTGATAATACAAATTGTTTATGGAGATTTCTGGTTCTTAAGCTATCTGAAGATGGAAATGAATGGCTCTGTCTAGTTGCAGAATTCCTGTGTCATTTGCTGAAGCAATAAGTTTCTCTGAACTGTGTATGTGTTTTCTGTGTATTCCATAATTCTTATGTTTCCATAATCTTAGTAAGTAGAGAAAAAGAATAGTCGAGGATTTGTTTTAAACACCCTACGCTCAATCTCTATTTCTAACTATGTTTTCTTCTGGATTAGGCATAGATATGAATTCTTAATTGCTCATGTCTGAAATAATCCTGTCATGGTGAATATTGTTTAAGAATTCTTAACTGCTCTTAAGCAATACCTTCATGTTTCTTTATTTAGCATAGTGAAAGATTCTTAATTGCCTTTCACTCACTAATTCCATAATTTCATCAAAAAATCTGGTAAATTGTTTCACATATGCCTAACTTGCTCTGCAGTAACACTCCATCTTCATAAATCCACTTTCAGTAGCACAAATACCTCAACTCCATTGCCCAATGGAACAAACTATCCTATGATCTGTATCTCAGTTCTATCTGAATTCACCAACTCACTAAATTCAAACAAAACAGGACACCATACCTAGCCTAAAAACATTCATCAACAAAGCTAAACTATAAAGAGAGAGCCCTCTCTAGTTGCAGGTAGGCTAGAACCTGTAGCTAAAAGATTGGTCAGTGGTTACCTCAGTTGTATTCCCTTTAGGAAGCAGGGAACAACCTGAGTGATAACATCAATGGCGACTCAACTGGGGACTTATGTCAAAATACCAAGTGAAAGGAAATAAGCTTCCTATTTAAAAATCCTATCATAAGATACTAAGGAAAGAAAACTCAGAAACTGGCTCCAAAGAAGAAATCTCGTTACACTAGGTCCAATCCTGACCCTAATCCCCCAACTATCCTTGAAAACCCCAATTTAATCCCCAAAATCTTAAAGAAACAAGAGCAGCCAAGGGAGCTCTCAGATTCAGATACTGAGCCAAATCAGTAGAGCTATATTCCCACTCCCGTCAAAGCATCAGTTCACCCTCACACTACCCCTGCTTATCCTAGTTCTTCATCTACTTCCCAAGGTAGTCTCCCCACTCCCCCATCCCCAACACACCTTACTCCTGATATCCCTGTTGTTCCAGCTGTTCCACTCCTTCTTGTTGCCCCTTTCATCCCTGCAAATATGGCTAGATATGCTCCTTTAGTCCTGCCTGCAAATCCAGGGGAAACGCCCCAAGACTACCAAGGAAAAATCACTTACTTTGATGGAACTGGCACTTATACTACCCAGCAACACACCAAGAGGATGCAGGACTATTTTGAGAACTATGAGATAGATGATGAAGATGTAAGAATGAAAATTTTTGTGCAAAGTTTGACAGGGGATGTAAGGAATTGGTTCAGGCCTCTGGCTGCAAACTCCACAGTCAATCTGATGCCTTATACCTAAGTTTTTTAAACAGATGAGAAAAGAAGAAAGACCCCCTACACATACTGACAGAGTATGAGAATTTGAAAAGGGGCCCACAAGAGACAGTTCAAGATTACTATGCTAGGTTCAACAATGTATATAACGCTATCCCTCAAAACTTGAGACCTCCTCATGATCTGGCCTTGAGCAAATTTCCTGATGCATTTCACCCAGACATGCCATATCAATTAAGAGAAAGAGAACCTCCAAGTCTTGCAGACATGCAGAATATAGCTGTAAGTGTAGAGGCAAACCTGATTGCCAAGAGAACCAAAGCAAAAAATGAGAGAAGAATAACATTCAAAGAGGAACCCTCAACCTTTGACCAAAAACTAGATGCAATCATGAAGGGTATGGAAAGGTTGGGAGATAGAGTTGAGACCATGGAGAGAAAGTCCTCTTGGGAAGGGCAAACAAGAAACGCAACTAGGAATCCCAATTTTAGAAAAAACCAAAACCCAAATGCTGGGAGAACTAGTCCTGATCAGAACATCAGACCTCCATTTCAAGAAAATTATGCAAAGGCCTCAACCACTAGTGAACAAATAGAAGATCCCCATATCAATTTAATGGGTCTGGACAGTGAAGAACAGGTATTCTTAACACAAGATGATCAACAGGCCCAAGACTACAAACAGTTCCAAGAAAAATCTGGGAAGTCATTTGATTTCAGAGAAGGGTATGACACAGCAGTCTATGAAGTACACAAACAATAAAAGTTAAGGAGTAGAACCATAGATATACCAGAGAATACCAAACAAACACACACCAGACTGCCCAAGAAGACTAGTGATAAAGTTGCCTTAACAGAGTCTTCAGATAAAAAACCCCACAAAGAGTTTACAGTGGAAGATTTATCTGATGTACAGCCCCCAGTAAAACCTACACCCACACCACTTCTTCCAACAAAAATTTTGGGTAAACCTCTAGAAAACAGAGCCAACCCAAACATATCCCAAAAAAATATGCCTAATCAGGACATACTCACCCAAAATTCAGCAAAAAAGGAAAAATTTGCTGCTCATAATGTAAAAGTTCAGATGGAAAAACCTTTCAATCTTGAAATAGAAATTGGCAAACTGAAAATTGCAATCCCTCTGTCTGAAATAGCCAAACATGAGGTCTTCAGACAACAAATTAATAGATCATTGGAAGTACCAGAAAATAGGGATTCAGTCAACATTCTGGATGACCAACCAGAACTGGTTTTTGGCTCAGAAGTCAATGGAAAATCAGGGGATGGAGGAACTCCTCCATTCTATGTAAGCCTAAACATTCATGACAAAGTATTACACAATGCCATGTTTGACTCAAGGGCCTCTCACAACCTAATGCCCAAATCAGTAATGGAAACTTAGACATCACCAGACCCTATAAAGATTTATTTTCATTTGATTCCAGCCAGGTAAGATGTCTAGGCCTGATCAAAGACCTCTGTGTATCCCTAATCCAATATCCAGCCAAAACAATTCTGATGGATGTAGTAGTGGCTGACATTCCACCTAAATATGGTATGCTCCTATCAAGATCTTGGGGTGCCAAACTCCAAGGATCTTTGCAACTAGACATGTCCATATGCCACAATTTCAGTCTTTGGCCAGCCAAAGAGACTATACAGAGAGACACTCATGAAATATGTGGTCAGCAGCCAGGATAAACCCCAAAATTTCCCAATCTACTCCATCCATTTAGATATGGACTCCTTCATACTATATAATGCTGATATATGCCCCAAAACTGAGCTCAAGCTCCTAGAAACAAAGGAAACCAGGCATATCAATGAACAATGCACTGTTGTTGAACAGAAGATCACTCATCTCATTAAAACAGCAGAGCCTGCTCACAAGTCACAAGAATCACCAAGACTAGACTTGCCCACTGAACAAATCTGTAAATCAATTAAAACCAACATTGACCAAGAAACCTTGTGGTATTTAGAATTTGATGGGTCAGTAAATAATCTTGGAGCAGGAGCAGGGGTATGGATACACAATACTCAAAATGACCATGCTCTAGGTCATGCATATAGGCTTAACTTCAAATGCACAAATAACATGGCAGAATATGAAGCCCTCCTACTAGGTCTCAAACTAATTAAGAATCTAGGAGTGACCAAAGTCTCCATATTGGGGGATTCATACTTAATTATCCAACAGATAAAGGGAAATTTTGTCACAAATGATTTCAGGTTAAGATCTTACAGGTTGGCAGTAACAGACTTGCTCAACAACTTCCTAGAATATCAGCTCACCAAAATACCTAGGAACCACAACTTGCATGCTCACAGTCTGGCAATCTTTGCAAGTACCTGTAAACTTCATTTTGGGCCTGACCACCAATTCACTGCTGAGATCAAACACAGGCCCTCTGTCCCAGACAATGTAAATAATTGGCAAGTATTTGAGAATGACACTCAGATAAACAATTTTCTAACCATGAAGGAGGAATTCTCAAACTTAAACATTGACACAAGCATTAGAGAGGATCAAAACCAAAAGGATGAACTAAAGACAAGTATATCAGCTGAAACAATAGATAGGATATTACATCCTACAACCTTTGACCCTGCCAATTTGCAGAAACTAAAGATAACAGATCTTGATGAAATTAATGAGGAAGAAACAGAAGTAATTCAGTTAAAAGACAATTTCTTGCCTACAAGTCTTGCTCCCCTAGAAGACATCTTTGATTCAAATGATCTCTCCAAAAAAACAAAGATGCAACCCAGCAATGCAGAAATAGAGGAGTGTAACATTGGGACCATTGAAAATCCCAAAATGATCAAGCTTTCTAGAACCTTACCTCCTGATAAGAAACCATAATATATCAAACTGTTCAAAGAGTTTCAGGATGTGTTTTCCTGGAGCTATGAGGACCTTAAGTCCTATGATACTATAGTTATCCAACACACAATACCCCTGAAAGAAAACCAAAAACCATTTAAACAGAAGCTGAGAAGAGTCAATCCAGTACTTCTTCCCTTAATAGAGAAAGAAGTAAAACGAATGTATGAAGCTGGGATAATTGCTCCCATAAGGTTTTCTGAATGGATTTCCAACCTTGTACCTACAAGAAAGAAAACTGGGGAGATAAGACTTTGTGTGGATCTGAGAAATTTAAACAAAGTCTCTCTCAAAGACCACTACCCGTTGCCAAAAATGGATCACATCTTACAAAGGGTAGTGGGAGCTTCAAGGATCTCATTACTGGATGGCTTCTCAAGATTCAATCAAATCTTAGTCCACCTAGATGACCAAGATAAAACTGCCTTTACCACACCTTGGGGAACTTTCAAATATGTCAAAATGCCTTTTGGACTCAAGAATGCTGGAGCCACATTTCAAAGGGCAATGGATATAGCCTTTTCCAAAGAAATCCATGATTTCTTAGTCATATACCTTGATGATCTAACAACCTTCTCAAAATCAGACCAAGAGCATTTAAAACACCTCAGACAAGTGTTCTTAATTTGCGGAAAGTATGGAATTTCTTTAAACCCAAAGAAATCACTATTTGGCCTGGAAGAAGGCAAACTCCTTGGTCACATAATTTCAAAAAATGGCATAAGAATTGACCCTGAAAGGATTCAGGCTATACTGCAAGTCCCCCATCCAAGAAACATCAAGGAACTACAAGCCTTTTTGGGGAAGATTAATTTCCTAAGAAGATTTATTCCTAACTTAGCTGAGATGATAAGATTGTTGAACAATATGCTCAAGAAAGATGACAAGGTCAAATGGACAATTGAGGCTAAACAAGCTTTTGAAGAAATCAAGATAGCCCTGACAAAAACACCTGTGCTTACAAGCCCTAGTTTTGATAGAGACTTTATAATCTTCTCCTTTGCCTCTGAAAATACAATTGCTATTGTCCTACTGCAGAAGGATGACTTGGGATGTGAAAAACCTATTGCCTTTTTCAGTAGAGCCCTTAGGGATGCCCCACTCAAGTACAAAATCATGGAAAAGCAAGCATATGCCCTGGTAAAAGCCATAAAGGATTTCAAAGTTTACATCCTATACTCTCACATAATTGCATATGTGCCCAATGCAGTAGTCAAAGATATCCTAACTCAAGAGGGAATGGAAGGCAAGAGGGGCAAATGGATTGCCAATATTCTGGAGTATGATATAGAAATCAAACCAACAAAACTTATAAAAGGACAAGGGCTAGCTAAACTAATGACTGAGACTAACTTTCAAGCCCTTGACATAAATGAACTAGATAACGAACATGAGATGGCGACTCCACAGATCAATCAAGCCTTTCTACAATCACCTTGGTATGCTGACATATGTTTTGTATTATTAAACCTGCAAGCTCCTCCAGGGTTATCCAGAACCAAGAACAAATTTCTAAAATTAAAGGCTGCAAAATTTTGTATCATAGACAATGTTTTATTTTGGAAAAATTATGAAGGTGTCCTGCTCAACTGCCTAACTTCAGATGAAGCTGATAATGTCCTTAGAGAATTTCATGCAGGAGACTGTGGAGGGCACTTATATTGGAAATCCACAGCTGATAAAATCCTGAGGGCTGGATTCTATTGGCCCTCCCTGTTTACTGATTCAAAAAATTTTGTAATGTCATGTCATAAATGTCAGAGCTTTGAAGGGAAGAGCAAGTTACTCCCCTTACCCCTCAGGCCCATTTCAACTGAAAAACCATTTCAACAATGGGGCTTAGACTTCATTGGGGAAATTCACCCTTCATCCTCAGGCTAGCATAAATGGATCCTGACATCTACTGATTACTTCACCAAATGGATAGAGGCCATACCTTGTAGACAAGCAAATGATTCAGTTATCATACAATTCCTAGAAACCAATATCTTGTCTAGATTTGGCTGCCCAGAGAAATTCATAACGGATAATGCAGCTGCCTTTAAATCTAAGAAAATGATAAGCTTCTGTCACAAATATCATATCACCCTAGGTCACTCAACGGCCTACTACCCTCAAGGCAATGGCCTAGCTGATTCCTCCAATAAAAGCCTAATCAACATCATTAAAAAGGTCTTGGAGGAGAACAAAAAGAACTGGCATAAGAAGCTGGTAAATGCACTATGGGCAGATAGGTTGACTACAAAAAGATCTATTGGTACTAGCCCATATGAGTTGGTATATGGCCTGGAAGCTGTGCTCCCATCATCCCTTGGGATCCCTGTGATCAAATTACTGCAGGAAATACAGGCTGAACCCAATGATATACAGAGAAGGATCAATCAAACAATTCAGTTACAACAAACAAGGGAAGAAGTGTATCATAGAACCCAGGTCCTACAGGAAAAGCTTAAAAAGGTGTTTGACAAAAGAACAAAGGCTGAGGACTTTTTCATGGGTAACAAAGTATTGAAATGGGACTCTAGAAGGGAAGACAAAGGAAAGCATGGCAAATTTGACTTTCTGTGGAAAGGGCCATTTATAATTCAAGCTGTGCAAGGTAACATCACCTTCTTTCTCAAGAGTCTAGATGAGTCAAACAATGATGAAGGCCCAGTGAATGGGAGAATGCTCAAGCATTACTATGATACATGAGCATGGAATAGCCCCACATTGTACATAATTGTCTATATTTTTCAAGCATTTTTCTTTTTACAGTAGATATATAGAAGAGAAACTACAACAGATTTTTGAAGAATGATCAACAAAGCCACATCAAGATGACATAGATACTGGACAAAGCTCAGATGAACAGAAGTGAGCAAGGTCTTCAAAATAGAAAACCAATGATAGGCAGTGATACAGGCTAACAAAGTCATGAAATATTTATTCTTGCTCTAAAGAGGTCAGGAGACACTGCATACCATCTCACTGACTGCAGATCAAAAGTGGCAATACTAGAGTGAATTCACTATAGTGAGAAGAAGAAAATAAGGCCATCTGACCTGCTGTTCTTGGCTTTCCACCAAGAAAAGTCGTCCCCAAGTGGAGCCACTGTTAGGTTCCTATACCAATAGGTTTCATCTTTCATGATTGACAGTGGAAGGGCTAAATATGTTCATCATTGCAGGCTGCAAAGGTTCCATATTTTGTATACATGCTACAAAAAATAAAAAAATGAAAAGAGGGTATGCCTTAAAAGAATAATCAAAAGGCAAGAAAATCAAGTGGTCTAGAGAAAAGTGAAAATGAACCCCAAACTAAAGACCAGGAAAGTGGCCAGTCAAAATTGCCACTACTAGCTTATTTGGCAGTATCATGTTCTGCAAATACTGCTGCTAATCACACTTGATGGATGGCCCAACAATCTAAGCTGGACCATGCCATGGTTAAATTCCTTGCTGCAGAATAGAGAATGTTCCCTGACCAAACAGCTCAAGCTTGGCAGATGACTAGCTAGGTAGAGAAATAAAGGTGCCCAACTGCTTAATCTGGGGCCTTAGAAGAAATAAGGGTAGGCTTCAGATAGGAGGGCAGTCAAAAGAAAAAGAGGAAAATCAGGGTCTGCTAGTTCAAATGCACCCACCTTTGAAGAAAATATGTTAGGATTGCTAGGATGGGTAAGTAGTGCAAGGTTGCAGAAATGGAGAGCCATCACCAATTGGCCTATTAAGTGTAAAAACTTATACCACTTAGGGTATTGGCCTCAAAATCAAAGAGTGGAGGACAAGCATTGGAAGCATGTCTAACTTCCCCATTTTCCCCCAAACTACATGTTACTAACACTCCCAATGGCCTTGAGACCTGCTCAGGTGTCTAGTTCCACTTCATTGCACCACAAACCACTGGGTCAAGCCATGAAGTTCAAACATGAAAAGAAGCCACATTTTTGTGTAAAACATCTCTCTCATCATGTCATTATCTTCAAAATCCTAAGTTAAGTTTTACCTGTTAGAACTTAGCTTGACCCCTTCATTCACCTCACAAAACCATATTAATCACTAATGTACTATTTAGCTCCCTAACTCCCCCCTTTCCCTAATTCTATTACAATCTATGGAAAAATTCCCAGAAAATATCTATAAATACCCTCCCCCTAGCACTATAGCTATACAAACCTTCTTTGGGAAAAATCAACCTATCTGGGGTTGGTATTAGCCCCTTTTTCCCCTAAAAACCATAGCTTCTTTCAAAAACTATGGTTAAAACCCAAAAATCTGCCACCCCACCCTCATTTACCCATGTCCCCCTTTCTTCTGCCCTAAACCCGTTTTATTATAAGGTTTTAAATAAAAAAACATTTAATAAAATGTGTGTTTAACCCGAAAAACCCATAACCTAAAGTTTCTACCCCCCCCGCGCCCTATTTAATTAAAATCTAATTAAATATTGGGCGGGCCCCCGGTGCATTAACACAACGTCACCTTGCGATTACCGCCCACCGCACGATCTGCCGCCCCGCCCATCCAACGGTGGGCGGTCAATTCTGTATGCAACCCGCCCGACCTATTGTGTCCGGGGGATGGGCGATATTTCCGCCGTACCCCCGCCACGCGTCAGGCGCCCGCGGTGTTCGTTGCCCCCCCCTCCAAACCGCTTACTGCCCTAGACCCCTCCAGTGAGACCGCTTACCACCTTCCCCCCACACTGACGTCACGCCCCCGTCAGCGTGACGTCACCCCGCTTTGCCGCCACCAAGCCTCCACGTCGCCCCTGGCCACCGTGTCACCCAGTCCACCCTGCCACCGTGTCACTGCCACCTGGGAACCCACGTCAGCTGCCGCGTCACCCATCCGTACCCGAGCCCATGATGACGTTAGCATGACTTCATCACAAAAAAGTCGCCAATATGCCAAAAATGCATAAAAAGGTGTCAATTAACCGTTATTTCACATTTTTTCCTACGACTTCTGGAGCTCCTCTGCATGCGAAATTCAACCAAAAAAGGTCAAAAATCAAAAGCTACCAACCAAGGTTGCTGCCGCCTCCATTATCAACCCAAGTACCTGCAATTCCTCCAATTCGACCGGCGCAAACGCCTTCTACGCCATTAAAACCAGGTATTTTCCGCAGGCATCCTCTTTTATCCACTGTTCTCCTTTGCAATCCTATTTTCCTGCATAAAGAACTCAGTCAAAGGACCCACATTGTTAAATTCACCATTGAAATCTACTTAAAAAGCCACTGAAACCCCTACACGACGAATATCTCGAAGAAACCCGTGACCCTCTGTCAAATTCACCATTTTTCCACAAAGAGCAATTAAAGAAGCCGAGCTACCGGCTAGAAGACTGAATTAACAGTTCCCTCACCCCTGCTAAAGGAATCCTCTGCAAGTAACCAACTAACCAGCTCAAACACACTCTGGTTCTTCAAAACAGAGTGCCCCACAGATTCATTGAGCCTGTAACAGCCTCCTTGCACTGCCAAACTACTCACTGCAGACAGAGATCAGTAAGTCATTTCCTCAACATTCACATCAAGCCTGAAATACAGTAAGCATCCAACTAAAACAAAACAATGGCCACTCCAGCTGCATTGGATGTAGTACCTATAAATCCACCTAACAGAGAGCTAGAAGCTATGCTACTGGTGGACAGTGATGCCCTCATTACAAACTTTGTGGCAGAGAGAAGTCACTTACAAACATATTTCCAACTAAGAAACAGTCACTTGGACAAAAGTGACCTATATGCATCTGGAAATCTAATCTGCCCACCTACTTCTTGCCTTTTGTGAACATTTTCCCTGAAGTCATCCACCTCTATGCAGAAAATTATGACCAGAAACTCAGAGCTGTGAAGTCTCCATCTGGGAGCATCCTCTTTTATATAACTCCAGATTCCATCAACCAGATGCTGAACTACAAGCAGACCCAACTACTATATCCCTTCTCCATGAACTACTTGCTGGATGAGGGCTCCAAGCTCTCTAGCATAGACATTGCTGCCATAGCCAGGAAATTCATGAAGGCAGACTGCCAACCTTCTGGGTCACCTCCTTTTTCTTATGCAGATTTCAATGAGGTTGGCAAGCTGCTGGTAGATATGCTGACCTCTGTGTTGGGGTTCACTACAAGTAAACATGTTGATCTAACTGTGCTGGTCATGCTCTCTGCATACAGCCTTGTGAAGCCCCCTGCTATGAAGTATAATTATGCCAAATACATTGCCAATAAGATACATGATCAATTGATAAGACTGAAGAGGGAGGCAATATTCAAATATTCCTCATACATCTATCACCTATTCTTATATTATCAAACAGATTGCTTCCAGTGCCCAATCAAGAAGCTAGATTCACAGGGAGAAAGGAGGTCTGTCATCTTCTGGTCTTCAGTCTTCCACCAAGTCCAAAATTCCCCCTACTCATACTCTGAATTCATTGATCAGTTTGTGTACCCAGTCACATGCCTCTTAAAGAGGACCCC
>APFE031170100.1:2500-13578 GCA_000404065.3 Pinus taeda
TGATATGGTGTTGATTTTGTAGGTTACTCGTCCTAATATTTTAGTAGGTGGGTTACAAACTCTCAATGAGATCTAATTTCTACTTATAGACCAATCGATGAAAACTTCAATTTGTGGGCTACTCATAATAGAAAAGGCTCTTAGTGGAAGAAACTCATGGCCATCTTAACTTCTTTGGTTCTTTGAAGCCTTGATAAACCTTTATCTCATACCACTTGTTATTTAGAGCTAGAGGTAAACATTCAAACGCAAGAGAAACAAGTACACAAGCTTATGCTTGAATAAAGAAGTTATATTCATTAATTATTATCTCATATGCATCCACTGAGTTTCTACTATTCTCCTTTCTTACTTCACATTACAATGACCCAACCATGAGTATGTAAGCACTAAGCTTTCTAAATATGGAAAATGCAAACTCCAGCTTTATCGTCCTCATGCAAACTATCACGTGACACTTTAATGAAACTTTTCTAACCTCACTTTAAAATAAATCGACATTTTTCTTTTCCTGAACCAAAATTTTGCTTATAAGGCATTAACTTTTTAACCCTCACTCACTTCACTTCTAATACTAGACTTAAATTTCTTTCCTTCACTTAATATAACTCTTCATACATTGCATGCATACGAGAGTACTTATTATTTCTATCAAGTGAAACATTTTTTTTACCTATGACAAAGTTGTGATCAATGGTAGTGAATCAAAGAGGAAATTTGGGGATAGCTTTGTATGAATTGTGTGCTCTTCTCATATTTAAATTGTTATACTAGACTAGAGTTCACTTGGTTGTAACACATTTGAATATTTGACAATTGTTAGGCTGGTTGGGTTGTGGATTCTATAATATTAATTCCATTATATCATTTGCATATTGGTTATGTTAAGACATAATTGCATGGAATGATTATCTACATACTTCAATAAGTGTTAAACTTAAGATTTTGAAATCAAAATATCTTTAATTTATTACTTTTAAGTAATTTTTAACACAATTTTCAAATAATTATACATTAAATTAAATAATTAAAAATTAGTTAAAAATATTCTAACTTTTCAAAATATTATCTTTCAATTTTATAGTTAATTAAAAATTAATCTAATTAACCTAGTCTAATTTTACGTTTAATAAAAAATAATTAATGAAAAACTAAAAATATAATATAAAAAAGAAATTGATATAATTATATTTCATGTGGTTTGAACCATGGCCTATCACCCATAAGTAAAAATAAAAACACATAATTAAATTCATAACTATTTTGATATTATTAATATCAAAATTCCGATTATATATATATACATATATTAATATCAAAATTCCTATTCATATATATTAAAATCAGTATGTATCCTATGTATATTAAAAAATTAACGAACACAGCCCTAGTAGGAACCAACTATTATATTTTCGAGAGTATGCCGACAACTAGGAACCAACTATTATATTTTGGAGAGTAAGCCGACCACTCTATTATTGGCACACAACCACCCTTCAATAATGCAATGTGGGTTGTGCTAGCATATATATCATTAGAAATCACTAGGATATGTCGAAGCGCGCTTTTATGGTGTGAATGGAATTGGTTCCAGTGGACGAAATTGCAGTTGGGCAACAGAGGACTTCTAGCTGTAACCCATAATCGAACGCCTTTTTCTATTTCTATTCATTGACGGGTTTGCTTAAACAATTATGGAGAGTCACTCGGACGCAGAAGTCAATACGGAAGTCCATGAAATAATCATGAAGATACAGCTCGCTCGAGAAAAGTTACTGAAATCTTCATTTTATACAAAATTTGTGAAACAAATAGAGAACCCAAAAATGATGACACGAATAGAAAAGGTGAGAAGCATAGACCCGCATCATTCACAGTTACAAGTTGTTCTCTATGGCGTTGGAGTGATAGATCCTCACAAGAACACTGATGTAGAGCCTCAACACATGCAGTTATGTTTGGCTATTTTGATGAGAGAAAATTTTGAATGGGTGAGTGATATTGTGGTGTACGATCCAGTACTGTCAACAGTCGAACAAGAAGCTATAAACGCTTTAGACTGCAATTTTCTCTCTGTTAACGAAAATGGCAGAAGGACAGTGAATAGACCCACGCTCTTTTTCATGCCTCACTGTGAACTTGTTCTCATTGACCGTGTACTGCAGGCAAACTGGACGCCTGAGAATTTGAATAAGATTATCATCCTAGGAAACAGTTTAAAGAGTTACGACTTGGACAAAGAACTTTTTGCATATCACCGCCTTACTAATAAATTCGAAGTCGTTCTGGACAGTGATCATATGCTGCATGAAATGCCACTTCCACATACAACTATTTCTTTGAGAGGTGCACGCCATTGTTCAATAGGGCGATTGTATGAGAGATCTTTTTATAATTTAAGTTGGCATTTTTTTGATTGGGATGGCTCGTTGCATGGTTTCCAAAGGCAGGACCCAAAAATGTTCGCATTCAACATTGTAAAATGTAATAAATCGGTGGAGAAAGTAATGGAGAAAATACGTTTGGCAATGAGAAAGTTGAGGAATTCTTCATTTTACCAAAATTTCATGGAACACATGAGGGATCCAGAAATGGTCAGAAGAATAAGAAATGTGACTGGAACAGACCCATATCACTCAGAATTACAAGTAGTTGTCCATGGCATTGGAACAGCAAAACCGAGTAATCACATGCAGATAGCTTTTCTCATTTTATTGAGAAAACAATTTTATTGGGTGGATAATATAGTGATATATGATACGTCCTTGTCTGAACTGGAGAGGAAAGCTATAAAGGCCTTGAAATCCTCTTTGGAATGCCCTTTTCTCTCTCTGAGTAAGCATTGCAGATGGTCAGTGAACAGGCCCACGCTATTTTTCATGCCCGGCTCCCAAGTGTTAAAGTATATCAATTTACTGGAGGCGAATTGGACACCGGAAAAGCTGAACAAGTTTATCATACTAGGGCAGAGTCTTAAACATTTTACACAGCGTTTTGGTACCAGGAAAAGTAAAGCCATAATGAACAATGAGCAAATACTGTGTGAAATATCAATGCCCGAAACAGATATTGAGCAGGATGGGTCAAACCCATACAATGAAGTTTCCACTGTTGATCCGGATCAAACCCATCCAATGAAGTTTCCAAGCCCATCCAATGAAGTTTCCACCGTTGATCCGGATCAAACCCATCGGCTGAAGTTTCCAGACCCATCCAATGAAATTTCAACTGTTGATACTGTGTATACTGAAGCATTTAACGGTTTAAGCTGGCATTTCTTTCACTGGGATTTTGGTTTGTTATCGGGTGTCGACCGAGCGAATATTCGTTCATTCTTTGGGTGGGATCGTTTGAGCAAAGCCAGCACAAACCATATTTAATTAAATACGTTTATTTGTATTTGTTTTTCCTTAAAAAAACATTTTTTTTATTTTATTTTAGTTTGTGAGAATATGGTATTCAATCATAGCATTTAATAAAATCTATTTATTAATTAAAAATATTTATTATAAAATGGATATAAATCTTCATAATTTGGAATAATTTGCTTTTATTGAGATTTTTTGGAAATATTTTCAGCTGAATTTTTCTGGATTAATTTTTATAAAATCTTACTGGAATTTATTGGAATCACTAGTTCAATGGGTAATTTTGCACAATAAAGGTGCTATAAGGTTTTTTCAGGATGCTGAACCTACGTATACAGTCAAAAAAAATTAATTAAAATAACATAAATATCTTTTTAAAAATAAAGGTATTTGTTTCTGTTTGTTTATTGGATGTTTTATAGGTTAATGATTAGGGAATATGATAAAAAAGAATGTTTTTAGTCAAAACATCATTAACCTAGACATTATAAGACAATTCAACATGAATTATGCAAAATTATCTCATAAAAAGTGTACATTATGCATGATTTCTAGCTATTTCCAAGACATGCAAATAATTGGGCGCATAGAAAATCTTGTATTATATATTGTGTTTGCAAAGACATTTTTTTAACAAAATAATTTGAGACACCCCCTTAAAGACAATATATAATACAATACACATTGTTTTATCTCCTAAAAATTGTTTCAAATATTGTCTTAAAAATCCCTCTTCATTTTTGTCTCTTTAAAGAAAATAATTGGGATTAAATACGTATTGAATTTGTAGAGACGTTGCGTCATTAATCCTAGTTATTGTCTCCCTAAAGACAATAAACAATTATATTTAAAGACAATACAATATCACTTTTGTCTCTTTAGAGACTCAAATAATGAATCTAGAAAAATATCACCATTGAAATAAATCAATATAAAATGTATTTAATTAAAAACAACAATAATATCATTGATTAACTCATGTTAGGATGACCACCAATCTCCTACTTATAAGTCAGGTGCTCTTCTATTGAACTAGAACCCTTTAAAGAATTATCTAAGTTACGATAGTCGTCAAAATTTCATTCCGGTAATCTATAATTTAAAAGATGCACACGAAATTTGACTATGGACAACTCATCTAAAATTGGTTTTAAATGTACATATGTATATTAGTCAAGGATGTATGTAGAGAATACCTTAGGAAAGTGGATTATAGAATATTTATAAAAATATCCATTTGGACTAAGTCAAACTTAAAAAAAAAAAATTGCACATAACTCAAATGAGGGGCATTTATTTGTTTATGCTATATATCTAATAAGATTAGGAATCAATGATCATGGTGTCATTGAATAAATCCAATCCCTTTGAAACATGTGGCAAAGTTCGCACCTATTGCGTGATTTGACATAATATTTTTCTAGCCTCCCTAATGGATGTAGGGGTGTACTAAAACAAAAAAAATGAGATAAGTCTAGTTGAATAATTGATGTTGAGGTGTGTTAGGAAGTATTTTGTTAATTTTTGGTAATGTGTTGAACACATGGATGCCACCACTAGAATAGGTGGAATAATAAGGATCAAATAAATTGAAGAGAGAGGAGACCGAGGAAGCCATGCATGGTCATGATTGTTGAATCCATCATGGGAAGAGACCAACTATGTATGTTTCTGAGGGGGTAAATATATGGAGGTGGAAATGGAGACATGGCTTACAGGGTAAGTGTGAGACAACAATACCCTAGTGTGGGGCACATTGGAGAGGATTGTTTACTATTTTTATATTTAATAGGGTGGAAAATGCATAAGGACAAAAAAATGTCTAAGCTGTGTGAAAGGGAGCATCATTCCCAAATATAAGAGGAATAGAAAAAAGGGCATGTGAATTCGGTATTACACCCAACACCATACAAGGCTTCGATTTCATGTTATTAGGGAATGTCCAATAATAAGTTGAAACAAGCTAGAGAGACATCACAATGGTTGATGTCACATAAAGAAGCAATGTCAAAGTAACAACCTAACACTCATGAAAGAACATCATGACAGTCTTTTTGGATCCAATCTAGATGATAAGCAGGGTAATGGGTAGCTACAATAATTTGACGAACTCATGGGAATATGAGGCTCTTTTGGCTTGTATTATAGAGAACGATGGTAGTCAATTGATATTTAACCTAACAATTATGCAAAAAGAGGAGGTCATTAATGGGATGGGATGGATACCTAGCCATCAAAAGTAGCGAGGTATCTGCAAAAGTGAGGTTGATTAGAGAAATGCCCTCTGGCATAGTACATTGTGGAGGAGAGTCAAGGAAGTCTAGAGTAGGACTAGGCTACTTATCAACAAAAATGATTTTAGCAATGTATTGGTGTTGGATAGCTCTAAGATCAATGGTAGAATGGGTGTGTGTCCTATGATACGAAGATAAACAACTAGGATGACCGAGAGAGTAAAATGCACTAAATGGTACAGATGAGGATGGAGGGGCTAGGGTTGATGTGGGATGTAGTTGAGCGCTATGATATTGTATGGAATGATAGAAAATATCAATTTTTCTTTCAAAATCTAGGGCACAAAGAAGTTCTTGTTCAATAGTGTTATTCTCAAACAAGACCATAGCATTTCTAAAAAATAGTAATTATATAGACTAAAATTTGATGATATGTACCTCTTAAAGATTGCGAATTTAATGCTAAATATAGAACTAGGTGAAGACTTCAATAACTTGTTGAAAAATCTAAGAAACATCTGTTGGGATGGGGTCGCCTAGGTCCAATTTTAACTAATTTTTGTAAAAGCCTCTGCATTTTAAAGACAGGAGTGTAAAGTGTGTTGGTCATTATGATTCAAGGGGTTTGAGGAAGGTCAAAGCGCCTTAGGTTTTGTTTTTTTTTTAGCTCCACCCATGGTTGGCAGACCATGGTATTATAATAGGAAAAAGTATATAAAGTGATGTCTTAGCTTGTCTAAGGAATATATTATGTTATGTTTTGATACTTGTGTCTTGAGTCATCTACCTTTTGTATTCTAGCAAAGGGGAAGGCTCATGCTATTGTGTGTGAGGAGACCTTTGTAAGTCTACAATTGTGTGCAAAGGCCACTGTAGTTGAGTGCACAGGGTGAAAAGTTGATATTATCAAAGAATTGAAATAATAAAAGAAGATTTGGAAGCATATTTGTGTTTTGTTGTTTGTTCTAAAGTTTTTGTACTTATGTTTGAATACTCTTCGTTGTAGCATATTTTCGATATAATTCCATCGCGAAGACGTGTATATTGTTATTAATGATGAATAATACATATAGAATTAGTTACACACAACTTATGAGTAAGTTAAGGAAGTTGTTCTACGATTGTGTTTATGAAGCTAATGGTTCGTGAAGGTCACATTGAGCCCTATACCAACCCTATAACCACACTTCATACCCCTCTATATGCAAAAGCCTCATTCTAGCATCCCCCCATATTACCTATGGTGAGACTATGATTCATCTTGTGCTAGTTGTTGTCGAAAGGGCCAATATTATAGGGATTTGTTGGTTAGTGCAACCTAACTTTAAACTTGGGTCTAAGCCCCCGAAGCCAACAAATGGTTCCATTAATGGGACAAGGATATATCCAAGGGATGTGGATCTAACATCTGACTAAGAAGGAAATCCATAATTGATTTGAGCGAAAGGGGCACGGTTTGCAATACAAGAAAATAGAAATCCAAGTCTTGGTTACAAAGTTACATTTATATAGAAAAACATGAGATCTTTTCTTTTTCTTTCTGTGCAAAATTTTATGAGTGGCTTGAGAAAATAGTTGATAGTGAGCCTCACTAGAAGCACAATAAGAATCTTGTTTGGAACCCAGAGTTGGTAAAGAATATTAAAGGGACTGATATTGAGATCACAAGAGCTCTAGACTTCTGGATCGATAACATTCTTGGAGGATTCATCATAGAAATCTCAACTGACATATTAGTATTTTATAGTGAAGTTAAGCAGGGATTTTTCAAAGGTCTGTGATGTAAGTTCTTGAAGTGATTAAATCTCTAGATTAAAACGATATTTTGTGAAAAGGGCGTATGTGAGCGAATTGATGTTTAATAAAATCCAGCTTCAGACTACACAAAGTGGGACAAAATTGGATCTGAAACTGGTTACAGTCCTCTATTAGGTGATTCAGATAGTGACAAAGGAAAGAGTAACACTAGTACACCCATTAGAGCATTGGAGTCAGGAAATTAGGGCACATCTGGGATTCCTCAGCCATCCACTCCCCCTCCACCTCCACCTCCAACTCCACCTCTATGATTTAATATGACCAATACAATGAAAATGCTTATGTTCAGGGGTTTGGGATCAAAAGGTCCTAAACAATTATGGTTTGTTGTTGAAGTTTTGTGGAAATAACAATAGATTACTGATGATGATATGAATAATTTCGAACTTATCGCAATGCTACGCGATCGAGCACTATCTTGGTACATAAACTGTAGCATGAAGAATCCCACCATTACAATGGCTGATACAAAGATAACATTGAATTCAAAATTATTAAATTCAAAGTGATAGTCGCAGTGTTGTACATATATGAAAGAAATCAAGCAAGTAGTGCTTAACGAAAATGCTTGGGAATTAGACCAAAGACTCAAGTGTCTGATCAGTCAAGAGAATTTCTAGATCACTGACAAAGTACATAAAGAATGGTCCACCATTGTGTTGTTTTCACATCTAAAACTTCCATTATCACATTAGAAGATCAACGCACAAGTTGAAGCCTTAGAGATCATGATGAAGTTAGAAGCATCTCTAGTCAAGTATACACATGTAGAAGTCTAGCAGATCCAATCATACCTCACAAGTTTTCACATGGAGATCCCAGGGTTAAAGAAGGGAAAATATGTTTATTTAGACATATGTTCAAAAGTATGGTGTTTGAAATGTAAGGCAAAAGATCATTAAAAATATCATTGTCCCATGTATCCTAATTATATAGCAACTTGAGTTCCTAATCCTCTAAATCCAAAAACAAGTACAGGACAATTTGTTGGATCAAGTGAGGGGAGAATCTCTATTGTAGGTAGAGTAACAACGAAAGTTTCAAGCTGAGAACTCACATAGAGGGTTTTTTATGTGAGGAAATCCTAGAGAAGATGAGAGATGATATCATCAAATGATAATGATGATGCATCTAAGAAGAGTTTCAGTTCATATGAAATGAGCGTGTGGAGCAATTAAGTGATTTTAATCGCGGGAATAATATAGCACACGCCTGTCTTCCCTTGAGGTGCAATAGGTCCCACAAAGTTAATTGCCAACTTTTTAAATAGTTGCACTGTCATCTGTGGCCCGAGCAACATTTCATCCCTCTGTGATGGTTTCCGAGTCTGTTGACATATGTCGCAGGCCCAAGAGTATCGTTTTGAGTCTTGATGTAGAGTTGGCCACCATAGTCCTATGTGAAGAATTTTCTATGCTGTAGCGTGACCTGCAAAATGTCATCCAACTACCCCCCATGTGCTTTGGCCAAGACGTGTCCGCGCTTGAATTTAGGCACATATCTTCTTAAGATTTCATCGTTTCCCATTTTGTATAGGTGCCCTGCAATAATAGTGAAGCCTGTTGCTCGTATCACCATTTATTTTTTCTGTTGAACATAATAGCCTTGTGGCGAGGTTCCTATGGTCAAGAAATGGATTGAATCCTCAAAATGGACATCTGCGAGATTCATGACATATAACTGTGCATCAGTAGTCCTTCTTCTAAGTTTGTGGGCTCTTCATCGTTCTCGATTCAGGACAGGTGACCTAGGCCTGCTTCTAGATGTCCCGACGTTACGACGACTTCGAAGTCATATTCTTGAAATAAGAGCAACCACCTACAAATGTGCCCCCCAACATAGGCTTATTCACTAGGTATAAGGCAGAGTGGTCAATATACATCTTGAAATGTCCTCCGAGTAGATAGTGGCGGTATTTTTGAAGCGTGTATACCATCACCAAGCCTTCTCACTTAGTAGTGGAGTAATTCTTGTCAACTTTTGATAATCGTCGACTGGAGAATACAATTGGGTGATCAATTCCCTCCACTCCTTTTTGAGTGAGTACCGCACCTAGTGCAATGGACGACATGTTGACATGCACATGAAATTCGACGTCACACTTCGGGAAGACAAATATTGGAGCGAATGCCATCTTTTCCTTGAGTGTTTCCAGACTTTTATCACATTCCTCATTCCAGCAATAAGTAGCATCCTTCTTGAGCAACTATTCCATTTTTCCCATGATTTGTGCATAGCATTTTATGAATTTCCGATAATATCCAGTGTGTCCTAGTGTGGCACATAGTTGTTTGACACTTTGCGGTGCTTGCAGATTGAGTATGACAATGATCTTCCTGGGATCCACCATCAGACCTTGCTTAAAAACATAATGGTTGAGCAGGTTCCCGAAACGGATGAGGAAAGTACACTTCTTTAGGTTTAGCACAATCTGGTGTCATCGGTAAGTGTCCAACATTAAACATAAACTCACGATATGCTTCTTCACCAACCCAAATATGATCCAATTGTCAAGATATACTTCTATGAACTTGTATATAAATTCCTTGAATGCAGCTACTGCAACACGTGATAATATCGCTGACGCGTTCTAGAGGCCAAAGGGCATCACCATATACTGAAAACAATCGTATTCGGTGGTGAACATTGTTTTACTCTTGTCCTCTAGTGCGATCTTGATCTGGTGGTACCCTAGGAAACCATCTGCGAAAGAATAGGCTTCTTTTCCACTGACATTTTCCAGTACCTCTTCTGTAAATGGTGTCGAAAAGGGGTCATTAGCACATGCATCATTGAGATTCCTTAGATCGATGCAAATGCGAATTTCACCCTTCTATTCCCTTTCCTGCATAGGACTTACCTAATCAAACTCCTATACAGGTTCAATGATCCCTGCTGCCAGCATCTTGTCCAATTCTTCGTGGACCTTTTCTTTGTATGTTGAATTCAACCGGTAAGGCCACTACTTAACGCACTTTGTATCTGACTTCAGGTTTATTTTCATCATTCCTAGGTCACCTAAGATCCCCTTTAGCTCCGTGATTTTTGCGGGGAATAAATCTTGATATTATTGAAGCAATTAAATTACCTATTCCATCATGGAATCATCCCAATAGTCCCCAAGCATTGCATACTTTGGTTGTTCCTCCGTTTCAATGTTTACTTGTGTCATTTAATGGTGCGATGATGCCTGAATCCTCAATTTATAGTCCGTGCAGTTCGTGAGTCCCCTCTGTTTGTGGAATATTGATATTTCTAGGATCATCCTCATCATCTTCTACTTGCACATTATAGCATTCAAGAGCCTGGCTCAGCTATTGCGACCAATCCAGCTGCACGATTTATTTCGGTTCTAGTGGTATTTTGAAAATAGTGGCCTTCAGAATCAGCAATGCATCGTCCACCATATCCATCCATTGATCTTCAAAGAGGAATGCTGATAGGAACCCTTCATGTAAGATATCCCATTCACTTGTTCCATGTTAGAGCTTTGTTTCAGTATACCAGTTTCTTGGAATGACATCCAGGGTCTCATAAAATATGTGCACCCACTCTGGTTGAGGCTCTTCTCCATAAGCTTGGACCCATCTCGTAATGTGCATCCATGGACCATCCTATCCATCATATTTCTTGGTTTTGTGTAGTTCCAACCTCCCAA
>APFE031170102.1:0-39867 GCA_000404065.3 Pinus taeda
GGACCCACCTATGGTTTTGTGCATGATTTTCGCACATGTTTTTTGGACGTGATGGTTTTTCGGTCGATGGTATTGGATGCTTCGGAATGTATAAATATGTATTGTAACATTGAAAGGAACATAATGAAAAATCAAGCTGGTAGTCTCGGTTTTGAGATCCAATGGGAAATCTCCGTGTATATGTGTTTTTTATGTTATGCTCTCGCATTTTTATTTTTCCTATGATTTAGAATTCGTATGCAGGTAATTTCTGTACGGGGTTAAACCTACAGTGTCCATGTGTTTACAATTTTCCATGTGAAATCTATGAAGTATTTGAAAGGCTTACTTCCCTTAAGACATAAAAAATTCACCATCACCTTTCCATACTTACAACCTGAGGAAGTAATGCATTAATCCCATGGCTTTGATTTCAAAATCCCTTGCAAGATCCTCTTTGCAAGAGCAGATCAATTTCTCCTCCACTGTCAATATTAAATCATCAACATTTAAAACAAGAATAAGAAACTTACCATCTACCACAAAGTGACAGAGGTTTGCATCTACTTCACTTTTGGTGAATCCCAATCTACTAATATAACTATCGATCTAGGTGTACCATACTCAAAGTGCATTTTTTAGACCATATGATGCTCTCTTGAATCTGCACACATGTGAATCTCAATCATATGTCTCAAATCCTTCTGGATGCTCTACGTAAATTTCCTCCTCAACAACACCATTGAGAAAGGTGACATTCACATCCATCTGGTGGATTTTCCACCCCATCAACATAGCCAATGCTAGAATGGATCTAATTGAGGAATATCTTGCAACTGGTGCAAAATTTTCCTCATAGTCTACTCTCTCTATCTAAAAGAACCTTTTGGACATAAACCTTAACATAGTATGTGAATGTCACCTTTCTCAATGGTGTTAATGTGTGCATGTGAGAAAGGTTTTCATGGCCTTGTCCATCTTGATTCTCCCATCAACTCCATGATTCACTTTTTAGATCCATGTAGAACCAACCATTGGTTTCCCTTCTAGTATCTACACCACCTCCCTTACAATATTCTTCATGATGGATTCATATTCTTCCACCATGGAATTAACCTAAAAAAGTTGAGAAATCGCTTCCTGAAATGAAGAAGGCTTTGTCTCAATGAGTTCTGTCATGAGATCCATGTAACCATTGTACCTATCAGGTGACCTACTCTACCTCCTCTATGATGTGGGGGCTCCCACATTCTCCCTAGCATCCTGCAACAATATATCAACTTCTCTAGTTCTTTTTCTCCCCTCTCTAAAATATTTTGGTTGAGTGGGTGCCTCCACTCTACCTCATGTCTTTACGCTGCATGTGGAGCTATAAACTCTTTCTCTGGTGGGATACTTATATCTCATTCCAGAGAGAATATCATAGAATTCTCTCATTGAACTTGACATATCTCCTCACAACTATCATCCTCATTGAAGATAGACACACCTAGTAATTGTGTGGAGTTTCGGTGCATCCTACAAAAAATCCCAAATTTGTTGTAGGCTCAAGTTTCTTCCTTAAATCCTTGGAGACATGAAAATAAACTAAAGCTCCAAAAATTATGAAATGAGACACATCAGGCTTTATCTTAGAGAAAGCAACCTCTCGTGTGATCATACCAAGTATCCTATGAGGACTCCTGTTTTGCAAGTAGATTGTGGTGTTGCATGCTTCCACCCATAGATGTAATGGCAGCCCCTGATCATGCAACATGGCTCTTTCTTATCCCACTATGCTTCGTATTCTTCCTTTCAAATATCCGATTCTGCTATGGGTTGCTGGGTTCTATCAATTCGTTTTGAATACCTTATTTGGCATAGAAATCCTTGAAGGCATGTAAAAACAATTTGCCTCTATTGTTGCTCCTAAGAGCCTTCACCCTCTTCCTAGTCTCCTTCTCAACCAATTCCTTGAATTCAAAAACAATTGAGAAAAATTCATCCTTGTTCCTCATGAGGAAGATCTAACATTTTCTAGAGAAATCATTAATAAAAATAGCATAGTACTTATGTTTTGTTGTGGACGCTATAGAAAAGGGTCAACAAACATCAAAGTGGACTCACTCTAATATTTCATCTACTCTGATATCTCGGTGATGGAATGTGGATTTGACATATTTCCCCAATGTGAAACCCTTGCAGACATCTTGTTAAACAATGGAGCCGTTAAGGAGATTGGTGGTAATTTGTTGCATGATTTTTAAGGCACCATGGTGTAGATGACCCAATCTTGTGTGCCAAATTTCTCCTATATATCGACTCTACACTTTTTTAGCCTTACTACTCCATGCAATGCAATTTCCCACCTCAAGTTTGTAGAGGTGCTTCACTCGAACCTCGATCTACTTCACTTGCCCAGTAATTATGTGTCTTAGAAATTCTTTTCTTTTACTGAAAATAACATCATCGCCATGATCATCCAAGACTGCTACAAAGGTTAGGTTCTTCTTCATCCCAGGTACAAACATAACATCATTGAGGCAAAGAGGAGAGGATTTTTCCCTCTCAAAGGTGACAACACCAATTCTTGTAGCACTATACCTCCCATCAACCCCCATTTTGATATGCATTTGGAGATCCTTCTCCTCTAGGCTACTAAAAAAATCCTTTCACCCTATCATATGAAACAAGGCACTATAATCAAGGTACCACACACTCCCTATAACAACGTTGGACAAGCATGATATTAGGGTGAAGTCTAATTCGAATTGTGAAGCTAGTGCTTCACCTCTTGTTTGGACCTCCTGGAGGCTTCTTGGTAGACTTCTTGTGTGGAAATTTCATTGCGTAGTGCCCAAATTCGTGACAGTGAATTTTGTTTTATCTTGCTCAAATTTTTATTCTTGCCATTATTTTGACTAGATTTAGGTTTGTTTTGGGAATTTTTTCCTTTTCCCTTCTTCCCCTTTCCAACCAAGGAAAAATTATCTTCATCCTTCACTCTGGATGAAGTTCCATCTCTAGTATTTCTCCTAAACACTTCTTGAACAAAATCAGATCATAACCTTTCCCAATTCAGTAATTTTTCCCTTCCATTCATAGAGTCCTAGTAGTTGTGCCAGGATTTTGGAATGCCTAGAATAGCTAGGCTCACCAGGTCATCTTCTACAACATTCACCCAAACCCCTCCAAGCTCATCTTGCACTTGTGTAAATTTGGAGAGATATTGCGGAATAATGTCATTCTTCTGCATTCTTATGTTTCAAATTTTGTCTTTCGGGGCCAATTTTCTATGGTCACCGCTATTTTCGAATATCTCAGTCATTGTCTTCCACATAGGAAATGGTGCCTCTTTTCCATGGATATTTGAGACCACATGGTCCCGCACACCTGCCATAAGAATTTTCTTGGCCTTTGCAACATCCTTGTTGGCTCGATTTGGGCTGACCCAAGTTCAATATTTACTGCACACTAACAAAACCCTTGATCACTGGCCCTTTTGGCAACGACCTACAAACAGATTGCAGTCTCACTCGTAGTTACTATGGGAGGATGAAGAACCATGTCCCTGCAGCCTTGGAGGGCTAGGAGATGTGGTATTATTATGTTATCTTATTCTTAGAATTTATAAATTACTCTGTTTCATTAGATTAATCACTTAAACATGCCATATAAAACCATAAACCATTACTGTGATGAAGTAAAATGCAACTGTAATAACTGCTACTCTACAACAGATAATAAGCAAATATACACATCACAACACCAAATTAATGTGGTTCACCCTAGTGTAGGGGTACGCCTACAAGAATTGTTTCTTAATATAATAAGTATTTGAAAAACAACTAGTTCTTGGCCTGCGCACTAAGATGCAGGTTATCTGTGCACTAAGCTGTAGACTCTTCTCCATGCCTCTACCTACTCAACTGCAGAGCCTCTCCTTTTGCTACCAAACTAAAAATCACAATAATTCACCCATAATACTATTATATTGATCTGATTTGATCATTCTCTTCTTATTGTTTTACCCTATATATACTATTACATTTTAGGGTTACATCATCAAAATAACATGGTCCAAATACCACAGACTCCTTAAAACAAGCAACTATGGCCCCAAAACCATTGATCCCTTATAATATCATGCACTTTTACAAAACGGAGGGGCTTTGACCCACCCCGAAGCCCTTACGACACCACAAGGTATATTTAATTCCTCAAAATGTGCTCCGTTGTTCCACTACATGCTTTGCTCCACAAAATGTATACTCTTTTCCAAAATCTAGGCCAAGTTGGGCTGCGCCCAACAATCCTTCTTCCATTGGGATAATTTTTGTACATTTGATTGTGAAGTTTTCACAATATCAATTTTAATATATTCTAACCCACAATTTTCATCAAGCACTTCTTCCTTTCGATCCTTATAGGCTATGAAATTCGAGCTACCCTCCAGGGCATACTCCAATATCAATATGTTGAAAGACATTCTCCCAATCTTACAGAAAATTGTTGCACGAAAGCTAAAAGTTTAAGATTCCTGAGAGATAATATCGAAATATTGGTTCTAATGTGATTTCAAGGTGTTGATACCATGTAGAAATTTTATATAAATTGTAACTCTTCAAGATATAAAAATGAAAAAACAAGAGATACAATTCTACTCTAATAATCTGCGGATTGGGAATCATAATTTAGAACAACATGCATAGACATGCAATAATCAAAACCACAAGTACAAAGTGATTTCTAAGGGCACCCAAATGGGGAAAACCACTCAAGCCTCTTTTCATTAATCAGTTGAATAGAGAAACTATTGCAATTGCTATCTCCAACTTTGAGGATTATTCGGAATTTTAGACAAGAGGAATGGCTCTAGACACAAAGGAAAAAAATTGTTGAAGAGTTGATAAAGATAAGACGATGACTTCACATTCCATGGAAAAGGTGGAATATTGCCTTTGTCTTCATGTCTTCAATGCTGCATTTTCCTTCAAGGTGAAGGTAAGAGTTTCTCAAAGATAAAATGACAACCTTCACATTCCATGGTGAAGGTAGGATCTTTCCTTTGTCTTCATGTCTACAATGTTGCATTTACCTTTAAGTCATAGGAGTTGTTAAAAGATAAGACGACCACCTTCACATTCAATGGTAAATGGTAATGGTAGGATCTTTCCTTTTCCCTCATATTTACAAGGTTGCACTTGCCTTTAATGTGAAGGAAAGACACGATAATTTGTATTTAGTTTTACTAATTCAATTACACTATATTTTGTTCATAAAATACTTTATTAAACCAAATGTTAGTATGAAAAATTATGAATTTTCATAAAAATTTTCATTTAAGCTCAACTTATTTCATATATGCATATAACGAATAAAATTAATATCACTCTATTTTAGTTTTTTGGTAAAAGGAATAACTCCATAGTTCATAAGTTTTTCAACATGAGGATTGTTGTACTGGAAGAAATGGAAGTGCATATGGAAGGAAACCATTTAGAATATGGCCACGAAGAGAAGCAAAGGAAGCAAAGTATTCATCCACATATGGGTATTCTTATGAGCAAATGCCAAATTAATGAGACATCTGTTGATGTCTTCCCTACAGGGGATCAAAAGCTCAACCTACAAAAGAATAATTGTTTTCTCTCCTAAATGAGAAGCTCTGGTCATCACTTATTCAATTATTTTCTCATCAAGCCTCCAGATTGCTTGTGCAAATATTGGGGAAATTAGCCCCTCAAGTATAGAAATTTCCTCCTAATTTATTGTGCAATTCCCAAGGATTCATCTCTTGACTGCATGTTGCTGAAAAATGTGTAACTAGGTTCAGTCTTCATAAGTATGAAATGTATTTTTTATTCTTGTAGATTACAAAATGAAAGAAATTTATTAGTATTATTTGAAGCATGGGTTTCATGGTCAAGGTATTTTTTTTATAGGTTTGTCGTAGGTCAAGAAGTCAAAAGGATCATTGTCATAAGTTGAAGATCTTACTGGGCACATTGTAAATTGTAAAGAAAATGATTTTTGTCTTTAAAAGTGTTGGAATACGATCCAAGACCAAGTCTTACTAGAAGCTGGTAAGTCGAACTAACGGAAGAGCCACGTCAACCCTTAAGGAGCCTATAAATAGAAGAGACCCTTTCCTATGTTGGGTGTATGAATTGCACTTCAGAAAACTCCTCAACCCTTAATTGTCAATCGAGGGATTTGATAAACTTTGAGAGGAAGAACAGGAAATGCCAGAAGTGGTATGAACTTTTCCTATTCCTAATCCTACTTCTTAAATGAAATGTTGCAGAATGAGACAAAAGACAATCTTAAAGGCAATCGACACCAAAGCCTAGTGCTGGAATGTAAAAGAATAATTTGCGAGGAAATCAAGTAAAGGAACTTTCACACAACTAGAAGCAATCTTAAATGTTGAAATGAAATACTATGTTTATCTTCAGTATAGGTGGCTAACAGCTTAACAAGTGGGCCCTTGCAAAGATATGTTTCCCAATTTATTTTCCTTCTACACCAAGCAAACTATTCTTGTACTATTGCAATCTGCTTGCACTAGTGCAGGTATAGTACTTCTATGAAAAAGTATATTTTACCTTCTTTACTGAAGATTTATGTCTTTTTGGAGGTACTCCAAGCCTCAAGGCTTAGATCACTCTATTCCTGTGACAAGAGACCAGCTCTTGCACCAAGACATAGCTTTCTTCACCAAAGTTTCCAATTTACTTTCGAAAGAATTAAAATATGCGTTGAAAAGAATTGCAATTGCAAGATAGAATCTAAGATAAATTACACATGAAAAAGAATGCTTTAATTAACTAAACTTTACAATGAAAGTAAAATTCATAAAGCAAAAACAATTCGGAATAATCAAAGTAGCAGTCAAATTAATTTACATGCATCAAACTAACTTCGGAAATTAACTTATAATGTTTCTCTTCCTTTTTCTTAAGTAATAAAATGAAAGTGTGAAGTATGGTGTTTGTAATAGAGTTCTTCCTTAATTCATGTAAACATTGTTAGATCCTTCAGAAGTATAACTCTTAACATTAAGAATGATTACTTGAATTAACAATACTTTTTCTTGCAGGAATAAATGAAATTATAAGCAGGAGAAGGAACATAACACTTGTTGTGAGGTAAATGAATAAACCAGAGTGCAAGAAACTACATGCACTGGTACATGAAGAATCTTCCTACACGACCCGAGTGGAAGTAAACTAAGACAAAAATTGCAGGAAAAGAAATGCAGGAAAGAAATTGCAAGAAGAAATAAACTTAATTAAAATTCCAAACTACGGATCTGTTCACACTTGACTATGAAATGAATTTAACTCAAAACTTCTAAAATAAACATAAGAACCATCCAAGCCACACAATTGCAAATGAATAAATGTTTGCACAAACCTTTTAAATGGCGAAAGAAAAAGGGTAAACAAGCTGGGTTGGTTGGGCCCTAACCAACAAGTTCGTTTCCCATTTAGGAAATGAAACAATTCAACACTTAATCACACATAAAATAAAAGTTAGACACAACATGATGAAAACATGGTGCGTTCGAGTATTCATTTTATCTAATAGTCTAGAGAATTTGGAATGAACAAGGGCTCTGCAATCTAAACTATGGTTTTGTGTTAGGGTTTTGTCGTTGGTCACCATGGCAGGAAGTGGAGGAGGGAGTTTTGCTCCCTCCTACATTCAACTGGTTGCAGACAGAAGCAAGGGAGCTGGATCACACCACTTAAAGAAACCAATGAAGGTGGCAACAAAGGCTATTAACACAGAAATACCAGAAAATATCAAATCTCATGGACAGAAAGAGAATCATGAGGAAGCTAGTAAGGAGAAGAGGACAGAGGGTAGTAGTCAGAAAGTTGCACCTATGAGTACAACAGGGGTCTGTAAACCCAAGTCGACCATTATTCCTCAGGTCATTTTAAGTGACCCAACGCTACAGGTGCACAAAGATCACATGGTGGAATACACGGTTATCTGCAAATTTATGGGGATTTGGCTGATAGAGAAGGCTTTGCAAGCATGGATAAGGAACCACTGGAAACCAAAAGGGGAAATCAACCTTCACATTGGTTCCAAGGGCTTCTTCAGGGTGGTGCTCACAAGCTTGGAGGATAAAGACAGAGTGTTCAAGGGAGGACCTTATTTCTATGCTATTGTAGGCCTTTACATGTGACCATGGGTGATGAACTTTGTCCCGGAACGAGAAACTTTCACATCGGTACCGATATGGATAAGACTTTACTCCCTTCCTTTAGATTATTGGCTGCCAGAGTCTCTAAAGGCTATCGACTACAAGCTAGGGAATTTTATAAAGATCTCAGATGCTACTCTAAGAGGCAAATATACTTCCTTCGCTCGGATATGTGTGGAAATGGACTTATATGGGGCACTTCCACATCCAATCATTTTAGAAGTGTATGACAAAGAATGGGTGTAGGAGGTGGACTATGAACACCTCCAATTTAGGTGTCGTAAGTTCCATGAACATGGGCACCTATACAATGAATCCCCATTGAACAAACTGGAGAGCATCACGAAAAGCACTACAAGCAAAGATCTCGAGGGTTTTACTAAGGTTGGGAGTTAAAGGGAAAGGAGGCAAGCGGTACCAAAAGAAAATTAATGAGGATGGACAACCGAACCACAATAGTTTCAAGACCTTAGAAGAAGAAGTTGGAGACAACGGGACAAAGTAGGAATCAGAGAATAATCCCACTAAGAAGGAAAGGGATGCTAACATGGAGTATATACTAGAGAATAGCCAAAAAAAGGATGATCTTCCGAGCATTATGGAGCTTAGTAGGGAACATGAGATGACCCTAAGTGAGGCTAGAATGGAGGACCATGAATTGCAGGAGATTCTAGAGAGGGAGAATTTAGATCTAGAAAATTTTCTAGAGCAGGGAATCACAAAAGGGGTAGACTCTATGCCAAAATAGGAGTTTGACAGGGTTCAACAACTCTTCCTCTGGAGATCACAATTGAAGGGTTCTAGAGTCACAAGAAACCATGATAGGCAGGAGAATAGAGGGGTGAAAATGATGGAGGATACACCGATGCATTCTTCCAAGAACCTGGGTAGGAAAAGAGGAAGAAAAAGACAGAATGAGTTGTTGACCGAATGTGGGAAACTTATGATTAACTCAAGTAAGATGAGAGATCTTACCAGTTACTCCTTTACAAACCTTTCTTAATGAAGCTTACAACCTGGAACATTAGGGGTCTAGGAAGTAAAAGGAAACAAAGAAATCTTAGCAGTAGAATAAAAGAATAAAAACAAGATATGTTTTTTATTCAGGAAACAAAATGTTTGATGGAAAAGATCATAGAGATACACAACAAATCGTTAATCAAGTATGAGTATCTAGAGGTTAAAGTAGACAAATCAATGGGGGGGAATTCTTACGCTATAGGATCCTAAAAAACTTGGACTCTTGGATGTTGAAGCTTATAGGAACTATCTATTGTTGGTGATTCAAACTTTGGGAGATAAGGAGATCTACATGATCACAAATGTCTACGGTCCTCAAAAACTAGAAGACAAACTCAAGCGTCTCACCTCCCTTGAGGAGCTGAGAGAGAGATATCCTGATATTCCCTGGATTCTAGCAAGGGATTTCAATATGATCAAATCTCTTATCGAGAAAAAATGTGGTAGAAAACTAGGCAGAGACTCCATTGCCTTTTAGAACTTCATAAATAACATGGGGCTAGTGGACACTAAAACAATAAATGGCACTTTTACTTGGAACAATAAGAGGGGAGGGGCTTCTCAAGGCACCTCTAAACTAGATAGATTCATAATCTTAGAGGACCTCCTTCTCACAAGCCTTGATATGGCAGCGTTAATCCTTCCCTTTGGAAGCTTAGACCACTAACCTATCTAGCTTGAAGCTAATTTTATGGGTACACCAAGGAACAGACCTTTTAGGTTTGAAAGTGTCTGGCTCTCTCACCCTGACTTTACCAAAAATATTGACAAATGGTGGATGGACTATATGCCTGTTCAAGGCACTAAAATGTTCATGTTACAACAGAGACTTAAACACATCAAATCTAGGCTTAAAGAGTGGAACAAAAAAGAGTTTGGTAATATTTTTAAAGCCAAAAGAGAAGTTGAGTAGAAACTCCAGGGGATTAATCAGATCATCATCACAGAAGGTTTTACCAAGGAAAGAAAAACTCAAGGTGACTCTCTTTAGAATGAATGGGAAGATTGGTGCATGCAAGAGGAGATTTTCTGGAGACAGAAATCAAGGGTGTAGTGGATTAAAGAAGGAGAAAGAAACACGAGGTTTTTTCATAAATCAACCTTGGATCACAGGTCACATAACAGAATTTCAAAACTTAAAGATAACATGGGAAAGATCTCGTCTCTCACAAAGAAATGGAATTTGTCCTAGTTCAACACTTCCTTATCATAGCAGAGGAGCCTTTCATTGACAGATATCGGTTCATTAACAAATTCACAAAGTACATTCCTAAGCTTGTAGCTAGGGAAGACAACCACAATCTTAATAGGCTAGTGTTTGAAGAGGAGGTTAGTGAAGTTATCAATGAGATTCAAAATGGGAAAGCTCCTAGCCCGGATGGCTTCAATGTGGACTTCTTCAAAGCTTGCTGGAAAACACTCAAACAAGATATCCTTGATGTTGTGGAATAGTCTAGAAGATCCAAAATGGTTTTGAAGGCTCTTAATGCCTCTTTCATAGCTTTGATTCCTAAGGAGGAAAAAACTATGACACCAGACAGATTCAGACCCATAGCTTTATGTAATGTGGTGTACAAAATTATGTCCAAAGTGATCACTAACAGACTCAAGCCCCTTCTTCCATCTCTTGTCTCAAAGGAGCAAACTGATTTTGTGGAAGGAAGACAAATTCTCAATAACATCATACAAGCTCATGAGGTGGTACACTCTCTTAAGAGCAATAAGCAAGCTAGTATGATCATACAGCTTGACCTAGCGAAAGCTTATGATAAGTTAAGCTAGTCTTGCATCAGGGCAGTGCTAAGAGCTTATGGCTTCGACCACAACTAGATAATATGGGTTATGGCCCTTGTATCCATAGCTAGTTTCTCCATCCTACTTAATGGCTCTCCCTCAAGGGGTCTCAGACAAGGGGATACGATCTCCCCCTTCCTCTTTGTTCTCATGATGGAAGGGCTAGGTAGAGTGATCAAAATGGAAAATGTTGAAGGAAGAATCCAGGGTCTGAAACTTACCCCAAATGGTGTTGCTTCTACTCATCAAAAATTCGTGGATGACACAATGCTGCAGGGTATTCCCATGGTCAAGGAAGCCAGAGCTTTCAAACATATCCTGAATGACTTTGTTATGGCTGCTGGTACAGAGATAAGCCTTGATAAATCAAAGATTGTCTTTTTTAATGCTGACATTTTCTATTCAGAGGAGCCTCACCAGAATTCTCGGGTTTCAAAGAGATTAGTTACCTTCCAAGTACCTTGGAATGCCTCTTATGGACAAACTTCTAAGCAAGGGAGTGTGGGAGCTAGTAACAAATAAACTTTAGGAGAAGGTCAGGAAATGGACATGTAGGTATTTGAATTTGGTAGGGTGTCTTGTGCTTACAAACGTTGTCCTATGGTCTATTCCCATTTTCATGTTTTCAGCTCTTCGTGATCCTAAAGGAGTTATGCAACAGATCAGGAGTATTCAACGAGATTTTCTTTGGGGCAAAGGGGAAGAGACAAAGAAGTCAGATTTGGTAGCTTGGGACAAGCTCTACAAACCTAAGGCCCATGGTAGTTTGGGGATCCATGACCCTGAAACCCTTAGTAGAGTTTCTGGAGCAAAACTTTGGTGGAGGTGGCTTAAGGAATCGGCAATCCCTTGGTCCAAGCTTTGGAAATAGAAATATGCAAATAATTGGCAGGAGAGGGATCATATATGAATGTCAGGGCTCATAAAGGGCTCCCACATTTCTAACCTTGCTTGGGCGAATAGAGAGATTGTCCAGCAACATAGTTTCTGGGAGATCTGACCTGGGAACCTGGCATGGTTTTGGGAGGATAACTAGCAGCAGGAACTAAATTTGTTTAGGGAAGAGCTAACCACTCCCAAGAATGACACTGACAACAAAGGTTTACTTATGGTAAGTGACTTCAGGGATTAGGTAAGGAACAATGGTAAATGGAGAATATGGAAGGATTTGGTTTATAGTGAAGAGAGTCCTTTGAAGGCCCAGGCGGTTTCTCTTGCTCTTGTCTTAGAATAGAGGAAGATTTTGGTGTCATCCTCGTTTGACCAACTGATATGGGGAAGAAACAACGAAGGCACCTTTAACCTCAATGAAGCTAAATGAATGACCTTAGGGTTTGATTATCAAAACCCTGATCAGGTATGGAAGGATCATTGGCAAAACCCACATTAGAAGAAAATCAAGTTGTTTATGTGGTTGGTTCAACAAAATAAAATTCTAAATTGGGAGAATCTTTTGAAAAGGGGATTTGTTAGCCCATCCAAATGGCATTTATGTGGCTTACAGGAGGAGACAATGGAACACTTACTCAACCTCTGCCCATTCACCTCTACCTTGTGGGATTGGGTGGCCTCAGTCTTCAGGGAAATTGATAGGGACAGACTCAGCATCACCAACAATTTGAAGAATTGGAGGAAAGACTTCTCAGGTAATGAAATCATTAACAAATCTTGGACTCTGGTTCTAGGTTTTATTATCTAGGATGTTTGGAAAGAACACAATGGAAATATTTTCAAGAACAAAATAGGGTTGACCCAGAACATCCTTGCCCAAATATTACAATAGCTCAAAGACATAGTTGGAGCCCTTATGTGGAAACTTCCTGAGAACCCTCCTTTTCCCCAGGATGCTCGCATATTGCTATAGTTGGGTCTCCATTCGCTGGTTCCCTAGGGAATGATAAAGGGTGTGAGCCAAACAACTGTTGGTAAAGATATTTGGCAGCCTCCTCGTGGTTTTTTGAAAATCTATATAGACGAAGCCTTTAAGGGCAACCCAGGGATGGCTGGATTTGGCAGGGTCATAAGAGATGAGCAGGGGCGCATAAAGGATATCTTTCATAGTCATTTGGAGACTGCCACTAATAACATGGCAGAGCTCACGGCCTTAGAGCAGTGCCTGGAAATCCTAATCGAGTCAAATTTACACAACGACATCACTGAAGCAGACTTTGAATTGGTCATTAATGTGGCCAAGAAGATACGTATTGGAATGACACCTGGAAAAGTATCGAAACATTGGAGGCTATTGTAGGTCTTTCAACTTATTTATTCCCACTTGCGAACCTTGAGAACTGCCAGCTTCATTCATGTGCGAAGAAAATCCAATATGTTAGTTGCTCGTTTGGCGAATAAAGAAGTGCTTTGTAAGGAAATTTATATTACGTATGCTTGGGATTCGACACCCTCGGGTAAATTACGCGATGATTGTGCACTTTTGAACCATGAGTAATGAGCAACAGAAAGACTAGTGGAAGTAGGAGAGAGTGGAAGTAGGAGTCAATCCTAACCGTCGATCCCACAAATAATGCTTAAGTCAGAGCTAACTATAAGGGAGGAGTACATGGTAAACAACGGGCTAGTTGAAGGGCCACTGACCATAGGTTTTGATGGCCTTTGTTATCGAATGGCTATTGGGTTGGAAAGTGATCAGAGGTTAAGTCTACAAGCAGACCCGAAGATTTATAGATCAGTGGTTTATAGTATTTATCGGCTTCGTAAAGCGGGTGAAGGTCGTGCTAGTTTCTGATCCAATATCATTGAGGACCATTGGATCAAAAGGGGCTTGATCATATGGATATCGAGTTTTGAAATTGATCGGAGGTAAAGTCTTAGAACGGACCTAAATTTTTCTAAACCAATGGCTTATAATCCTTTTCAGATCCGTGAAGCGGGTAAGAGTTGTGCATTTTTCAGGGAAATATCATTAAGGACTATCAGATCATACGAGATCTTGATCGAAAGGATATTGGGTTTCAAAATGGGAGAAGGATAAGTCCAAGAGTGGACCCGAAGTTTTATACACTAATAGTTTATTTTCTCTGTCGACTCCGTAAAGTGGGTGAGGGTCATGTAAGTTTCCGATGTGATTTCTTTAAGGACTGTCGGATTAGTGGGGTTCCTACCGAATGACTATCGGGTTGTATAAAGGTCAAAGGTTTATGTGTAAGCTTTATATGTAAGGTTTTTGGTTTTGTTGACCCTATTGACTGATAATCATCAACGGGTTTGTCTTTTGTTGGTCTTTACACTTGTAAAGACGTGTACCATATGTAATATTTTTATCGGTTAATCTAAGGCTCCATTCTTACTTGACCAAAAAAAAAGAAAACATGGCACGTTCCTTGTATTAAACTTGATCAACAAATATACGCGATAATAAGAGTCCAGCCCAAAACCGAGGGTGATACAAAATTACAAAGTGAATGAAATTACAGACTTAGAGATCGCTAGCTCGGTTCTACCTAAAGTCTACATTATATACAGTCTCTTAGCCTTAGCCATATTCTACTAATTACAATCATTTCTTATTCAAGCCTTTCGGCCAAACAGACTAACAAACAACATTGCAAAACTAGCTAATGGTTATAATAAAGCACGAACATTTTTGGCCATAGACCATATTCTTGGCAAGTATCCCTAATTATATGTCGTCAATGTCCAACCTCAGATAGTCCACAACTGAACTAGGAGTTGTGGATCAAAAAAGCCCACATGGAAGGATTCAAACTATCACAAAGATCACAGAGCAACATCATTGGCGGTGCAGGAATCTACCTGCACTGATCACACTAACTAATGATTAACACTTATTTCTTCAATTACTTTTAGGAAAGTTAAACATAAGTTACAAGAGATACTAAAAGGCATGAAATATATGTAAAGTAATTAATAAAGCACTTAATAAATCTCAATTATGAAATATGAAGTATATGTAGGAATAGATGATTATCTTGGACTAGTGCAAGAATGAGAGAGTTAAATAGAGATACAATAGAGGTTAAGGCTCATGGGAATGGGGTAAAAATAGAGCAATTTGGGAAACCGAAAATCCTATATGAAGCACATTCACTCACCACTCATTCTAGAAAATGAAGAAGAAGGAGAAAGCAACGAAGAAGGAAGAGGATAAACAAGATCATTGTTTGGTTTATTTTCTCTCACACATGCTAAAGGAATATTAGGGTTTTTACAATAGACCTGGGGTTTCTATCTTCAAGTTTGATCTTGGAGAAAAGGAGATAAATAGGTCAATCAAAGGTCACCAAGGGTCATCCTCAAGCTACAAAAGTCAATCAAAGGAAAGAAAAGGTTAAGGGAATGCTTTACAGGAAGATCAAAGCTCACATGTGGAAAACTGCAACTGTAGGGAGGCCGAAATTTCAGATATGCAATAGGAGGCTAAAAATCTTGCAGCAGGAGATCAAAGAAGTGCAAGTGGAAGATATTTGACTAGGTTTGACTAGATTGAAGATAAGACATCATCCGAACAGGTTGGTATTTATCTTGGAGGGCATTGGTCTCATTCCTAAAGTCATGCAATTCATTAATTGAAGAATCTATAAGGAAGAGAATATATTTATGGGTTTTCCTCTCAAGAGGAGAGGTTTTGGCCCTGGCTTGTAGCATATATCCTATGTTCCTTCTCTTCTTGTTTCGGTAGGTGTTTTGTGATACACACACATAATAATAAGAAATAAATATAATAAGTAAAATGACATCACAAGAAGTTATCAAGTAAAAGAGAATTAATCATAATCATTTCCTTGTAGAATTCTCAACATGGTTTTAGAGCTAAGGTTAGATAAGGGAATTTTGAATATCTCCACTACATTGAACTTTCTCATCAAAAGTTGTTGAAAGGTAGAAATATGTATCAATAAAAGCATCAAGGAGACATGGAATCTCATATTCACTACAAATGAGGAATTGATCACATCAAAATATGAAGGTCTCTTCTTAGCACTCACTGACACATTCCATCTAGACACATGTCTGGTCATCACAAACAATTGAAGACCTTATCAAAGGAAAAATATTCTTATTCAGTGGAACTTGGAGATAACAAAAGCTATCCCATGAGAGGAATTGGATCAACCTGTAAAGAGCTGAAGAATGCAAGCAACATTTACCTCAACAACATCCTATTTGTTCCAGATTTTCATAAGAAATTACTTTCCATTTCAAGTCTAGAAGATAAGAGTGATAGAGTAGCTTTAATTAATGGAAAAGTTGTTGTATGGAGTAAAAACTCAAGCTTATACCATGCTAGAGTAATTAGTATTTGAGAAGGAAGAATTTACAGGTTTATATCTCCTCTAGCTCAAGCTTTGGTTCACATTGAAAATAGCCCATGTGAACTCTAGCATAGAAGATTTGGTCATCTTCATTTCAAAATCTTTCCAACTCTAAGTTCCATAGTAGATGGAATACTTGAATTGAAAGAAGATCATGAAGCAGTATGTAGGGGATTTGCATTGGGTAAGAATACTAAGAGACCATTTGGAGGCAATGATTCATGGTCAAAAGAAATTTTGGATCTCATTCGCTCTGATGTATATGGTCCCATGACTCCTAAATCACTTGGAGGTCATCCATATTATATCACATTTATATATGATCATTCAAGAAAGACATAGGTTTACTTAATGAAAACCAAGGATGAAGTATTTACAAAATTTCAAGAATTCAAACCTGAAATGAAGAACCTTATAGAAAGAAGAATCAAAATATTGAGATATGATAATGGAGGAGGTTATAGATCCAAGGATATTTTAGAATTCCTTAAGGAGTTTGATATTAAGAGGGAGGTTACAATACCATATAATCTCGAAAAAAATGGAGTTTCCGAATGAAAGAACTGATCCATTGGAGAGAGTGTAAGAGAAATGTTACATGATAAACATTTACTAAAATTTATGTAGGGAGAAGCCACAACGACAATAATATATATTCAAAATCAAAGTTCCCATAAGTCACTCGACAACAAGACTCCCGAAGAAATATTCACTAGGAACAAAACTATTATAGAACATCGTCCTATCTTTGGGTGTCACGTATATGTTCATATACCAAATGACAAAAGAAAGAAGATAAATCCATCGAGCATGAGAGGAACATTTGTTGGCTACAACAACTCCTCTAAGGCTTATATAATCTACCTAAATGAAGGACACCATATAGAAGGAAGTCAAAATTTCATATTTGAGGAGAGTATCACATTCAAGAAATGTAAGGAACTTCCCATGGACTCTGATGATGGAGAACTTCCAGTATTTGAAGAATAAGTTAACATGGAAGAAGATTAATCTCTTCATGAATATGAGGGTCCCACTGAACACATTCAACTTATGGTCCTCCCCTAATCAAGAAAGAGACCAAACTAGTTGAAATTTACACTACTTCGTGCATAAGGTCATGGGGCAGCGAAAGGTTCATTTAGAGAACGTAAGAAACCTAGGAGATATTTTGGGTATGCTACATATGTGTCAAAACTAATAGAAGAAGAACCATCCACCTTTGAAGAGGATGCCAACCATATCGAAAGGAAGGATTCCATGAATGAATATTATCAATTTATAATGATGAATGGAGTTTGGGAGATCATGCCTAGATCTGAAGACAAATATATGGTGAATTCCAACTAGATCTACAAGATCAAACATGTGGTAGATGGAAGTATCGATAAGTATAAGGAAAGATTTGTGGCTAGGGGCTTCTCTCAATAAGAATGCAACAACTATGAAGATATGTTTTCTGTGACAACATGGTATACAATGATTCATTCATTGGTCTCTCTAGCAACATTGATGGGATGGAACATCCATCAAATGGACGTCAAGACTATGTTTCTAAATAGCACAATTGATGAGGAAGTCCATATAGAGAAACCATTGGGATTTGAAGTTAAATACATGAAGGAATATGTTTTCATATTGAATAAAGCATTATATGGCCTCAAGAAAGCACTAAGTGCATGGTATGCTAGAATGGATGCATACCTACAAAGAATAGGCTTCACAAAAAGTTCTACTGATCTAAACCTTTATATCAAGGTTGTAGAAGGAGAACCTATAATCATTATTTTGTACGTAGATGATATTCTATTGGGAAGTGTAGAAGGTTGAATCGAAGAATTTAAGAAGAAACTAGGAGAAGATTTTGACATGAAGGATCTACAGTTGATGCATTACTATTTGGGACTAGAAGGCTAGCAAGGACTTGATGAAATTTATCTGGATCAAGGAAAGTATGTGATCAAGATGTCGAAGAGGTTTGACATGTTGGATTGCAAACCAATGACCACTCCAATGATCATGAACTTAAAAAGACTAAGGATTTATGAATTGATCCCTATGGATTCTTCCACATATAGACAACTTATTAGTCCACTGATGTACTTGGTGAATACTTGACCAAGTATATGTTTTGTAGTAAAAATTATCATTCAATTCCAAGTAGAGCCAAATAATGATCATTGGATAGAAACAAAACATATACTAAGATATTTGCGAGTAACTATCCACTAGTGCCTGAGATATGATAGAAGAAATGATTTCCACCTGATTGGATATACATATTTTGAATGGGGAGGCAATGAGAAAGATGGAAGAAACACTATGAGAGGATGTTTTAGTTTGGGATCCTCCACCGTGTCATGCTTTAACATAAAGAAAGACATAATTTCTTTGAGTAGTATTGAGGCTGAGTATGTTACAACCTGTGAAGTAAGCAGAGAAGCGGTCTGGTTAAGGAAGCTACTGTCCAATCTATTTGAAGGACCGATGGACCCTATAGTGATACATTGTTACAACACCAATTGTATACGATTGTATGAAGACACAATATTTCATGGAAAGAAAAAGAATATAAATAACAAGTCTCACTATATTCAGGAGAGAGTACAAAATGGTGTGATGTAGCTATTGTATATCTCCACAAGTGAGCAGGTAATTGGCATATTGACGAAACATCATCCTAACAAGAATCTTGTGTTCTTGAGAGAAAAGATTCACTTGGTTGATATATAATCCCTAGATGAGAGGGAGAGATAGGCATATCATTCTTGTCTTCACATGGGAAGAGAAAATGGAGGATTGGGTAACCATAAGGCATTCGATACTCTTTGAGGATGAGGTAGGGCATCCAAGATAAGAGTAGTCATGGACTGATATTTTTTGAGGACTCGCTATCCAAGACAAGAATAGTCCAAATATGGTCACACTCGGTGAATGCCCAGGTGGAGTATGTACCTTGAGAGACAATGATGATGGTGTCTATAAATCATTAATCTCACAAGAATTATGCTATGATCTTGTGGAGAGATAGATCTATTAGTCAAGGCCTTGCTATGTGACAATATTGTTTGATATGATGCTAGACAGATGGGTTACCAATCCCACTCTTCTTATGAGATCTCTTCAAATTGAGAATGTCCATGTACCTCTTATGAATACCTCCCTAGTTAAAAGGAAGTGTTGAAAAATGTGTAACTAGTTTCGGTCTTCATAAGTATGAAATGTATTTTTTATTCTTGTAAATTATAAAATGAAAGAAAATTATTATTATTATTATTTGGAGCATGGGTTTCATTCTCAAGATATTTTGTTTTATAGGTCAACACCCATTGAGTGCTTCTAGGGTTTGTCCTAGGCCAAGAAGTCAAAATAATCATTGTCATAAGTCGAAGACTCCACTAGGCACATTGTAACTTGCAAAGAAATATATTTTTGTCTTTAATAGTGTCAGAATGCGCTCCAATACCAAGTCAGCCTGGTAGCTCGCAAGCTAGCCTAAAGGAAGAGACACGTCCACCCTTGAGGAGCTTATAAATAGAAGTGAACTCGTCCTACTTGAAACACATTCACTCACCACTCATTCTAGCAAAGGAAGAAGAAGGAGAAGGCAGTTAAGAAATAAGAAGACAAGGAAGAAGGAGAAGGCGGTGAAGAAATAAGAGGACGAGAAAGATCTTTGTTTGGGTTATTTTCTATCACATGTGCTAAAGGAATATTAGGTTTTCTTCAAAATACCTAGATTTTCTATCTTCAAGTTCGATCTTGGAGAAAAGGATATAAAGAGCTCAAGAAAAGGTCACCAAGGGTCATCCTAAAGCTCCAGAAGTCAAGGAAAGACAAGCGAAGGTCAAGGGAAGGATCTACAAGAATATCAAAGCTCACAAGTGGGAAATTGCAACTATAGGGAGGTTAAAAATTCATATCTGTGGTAGGAGGCCAAAAATCTTACAACAGGAGGTTAAAGAAGTGTTAGTGGAAGAGATTTGACCAGGTTTAACTAGATCAGAGGTAACACATCATACAAAGAGGTTCGTATTGGCCTTGGAGGGTATTAGTATCATTCCTAGGGTCATGGAATTATGAAATTGAAGAGTCTATAAGGGAAAGAAGAGATTTACAGGTTTTCTTCTCAAGAGGAGAGGTTTTGGCCCTGGCTTGCAACCTATATTTTGTGTTCTTGTTCTTCTTATTTTGGTAGTTGTTTGATGATGAACACACATAATAATAAGAAACAAAGATAAAAAGTAAAAGGACATCACAAGAAGTTATCAAGTAAAAGAGAATTAAAAATAATCATTTCCATATAGAATTCTCAACACATTCAATGCCTATACACTTAGACTAATATAAAACTCATCTTACTGTAACACCCTCATCTCACATCTACCTAAGTAACCGACCAAATGAGGTAAATATGTGACAAGAGGCTATTGTAATGGGATTCAAACTCCTAGTTGACCTTAAGGAAGTGGAATCGATAGAAACACATCATACAAACATTCCAGATCAGCAACAAAATTCTTAGGAGCCAACCCAACCACTCATGTAACCAACCCCTGAGACCAACTGAAGCTTTAGACCACTAAACTCTCAGACGCTCTATTTATATGGACAAGAATGCGTCTAGAAGGCTCAAAACTCTCCCACAACATGGGTATGTATGTGTCTAGGGACTTTTATCCTCAAACCTATGCCTAGGAATATAGGATTTTTGCCACTTTTTCAGGCCCAAAGCGTAGGTCACTGCCCAAAACTCAATGACACTTTCAGAAATAAATTTACACAACATAGTGATGATGCATTTTCAAAATAAATGAGAAGGTGTAGACTGGACCCCTACTAGCCATGGCATACATTTCATCAAGCATGTCACAATTATGTAATCTACAAGCCTAAACAATAGAGTTGAACATAGGGGTCTCATACTTATCTAAGAATCACTAAGAAGCATTTTTCCCTTATGTAATCTGTTGCATTATCTTTTTTTCACTGAAGCAAGAGTAAAGCCTTCTATTTCATTAAAAAAACAAGAATATACATAAAATACAAAAGTCTAACTAACCCGTGGACCTTGGAAAAAAAGGCTTCAACCTAGCAGAGAATGCCACCTAACTCAAGAAAAACAGTACAAAAAAAGCGCTGGGAGGGTGGAAAAACAAAGGAAAACTGCAGAGCCATCCGGACCCAAGCACACCAAACTTTCCTTTAGAACCTAAACCTTCTAAACCCCGATCTGTCCAACAAACGAGAGAGAATCGCCCTTCAAAGTCAGACGAAGTTTAACAGTCTTGCCTACCAAACAGTTCGCTCATTCTCGACCGTAGATTTGCTCCACAAATCCAACAGTTCTGATTCAAATCATGCCGCACTAAGTGCCCGAACGATAGTGCTTGAGGAGGGTAGTTTACTTTTTCTCTCTCCTGCCACGTGTATGGTCGCCAATGGAATCGCTCCCATAACACAAAAAACCACTTTCCGTAAAAGTGTCGTGCGATCGCCAGAATACCACCAGAACAGCTGAATTCCTTTATGCCAACGGTAAAAGAGGAAATTGCAGTCACCGGAGAACCCAACCACACAAAATCACATGATGCAGGTCTGTTTCCACACCAGCCACCATGCCACAATTCATGCATCTTATGGGATCACTCTCACAAATACCAAACCATTTGCCTCTATGTAGACTAGCGATCACCTGTAGCCCGCCTTTCTCCCAGTTATCTAACCCTGAAGCGGGAAAAGGGCACCTACCACTACACTCCATTAAATGCCCATTCTGCCTTCTCAAACCTTGAAATTTGAATCTAAACCTAACTATGAATCAAATATAAATCCGCAAGGGGCCAACCAGAAACCAAGGAAACCCGGTCGAGATGATCCGAGGGAAGATGCGTCTTGAACCAAACTCTCAGCCACACTGGTTCATCCTGCTGGACTACATAAGAACCCCTCAGCATCATTGAATCATGGAATTCCCCCCAAAACAAAATCAGAAAACCTCCCAGTCCTCCACAGCTTGATCCTTGCAGGTAGCCTTTAGACGACTAGGAGGAATGTCATGCCACGTTTTAGCCATTCCACCTTTAGTACTACTCACACCTTGATTGGCTAGTAGGTCGGCCAGTTTATTGGCATTACGTCGAACATGGTTGAAATTAATGGTTCGAAGGCCCTGTAGATTCATTTGTGTTCTTTGATAAACCTGGATAAGTCTCCAATGGTTCGAGACTTTTTTCGGCATGGAAGCACTGCTAATTCTTTTTATTGCATTGATGTTTATCTCAGAGTCTGCTTCCACAATGATATTTGAGCGATGATTCTGTGATAGGAACTCCAGACCTTGCTCCAGAGCCATCACTTTAGCCATGTTATTGGTTTCTTTACCTAAATGGTAGTGGAAGATAAATAAAATATTTCCCTTGTCGTCCCTTAAAGCTCCTCCATAACCCGTAGTTACAGATTGCCTTTAGAGGCTCCATCAATGTTGATTTTCAGAAAGCCTTCGGCGGGGGTTGCCAGTAGTCCTTCTCTGTAACCATGGTTTTGTCCTTTCTGTTTCTACCTTGGTGAGTTATCCCTAGCATTCCCAATTTCCTGAGCATTCTTTGTTCTTCTTCTATGGGGGGATTCGAGGGGATATTAATAACAGTAGAACTAACTGTCTCTCTGATCTGTTTCAAGATTAGGTCTAGAAGATGTTGTGCTGAAGACTTACTATTCTTGAATATATTTTTATTTATTTCTTTCCAAACGTTCCAGATAATAAAGTAGGGTGTGAAGGCCCAGGCCAAATTTAGGGCTTCGTTCTCCTTGAAGTTTTTTCTCCAGTGGTTTAGGGTATTTGTGATACTTCCTCTATCCCTGTCACACTACTTTAAAATTGAAGAGAACGAATCCCACAACCAAGTAGTATATGAGCAACTATTGAGAATATGTTCCATTGTCTCCTCTTTCTCCTCACAGAGCTGGCATCTAGAGGGCCCCATAATTCCCCTTCTCCTAATATTGTCCCAAGTCAAAATTTTCCTATGATGAACTAGCCACATGAAAATCTTGATTTTCATCCATCCTTGCTGCCTCCAAAGATGTGTCCAGGTCTTGTCTGGAACAATATAATTCAGCCCAAGAAGAAAACTCTTAGCTTCCTTGAGATTAAAGTATCCTTGCTTGCTATTACCCCATCTCAATTGATCCTGCCCTTCTATTTTTAAGATTATCCTTTGCTTGAGAAAATCCCTTAGAGCCTCTACTTTTAGTTTTAGGGGGTTGTCCTCTCCACATTCAATGTTTCTCCATATTCTCCATTTTTCAGAGGTTTGCGAAAGGTCCCAAAAATCCTTAACTCTGATTAACCCTTGGGCATCAGTTTTCTGCTTGAGATCTACAAAATTCTCTATTAACAATATTGGTTCCTGCTGCCATTTTTCCTCTCAAAAAAGAGCAATATCTCCTGCTCTAATTTCCAAAAAACTATTCTTTTGTACTAGACTTATGTTCTCCCAGGCTTTGTTCCATATGTAGGAACCTTTTATAGTTCCAAACATTCTTATGAGATCTTTGTTGTGCAACCAGCTGACATATTTCTCTTTCCATATCCTCGCCCATTGTGCTTTTGGCTCCTGCACCCATCTCCACCAGAGTTTGGCTCCTAGAGCTTTGCAAAGAATCTCTTGATCATCTAGGCCAAGGCCCCCCTGACTTTTAGGTTTACATATTTTTTCCCAGGAAACTAGGGCCCATTTCTTTCTAGTTTCCTCTTTTCCCCACAGGAAGTCTCTTTGAATATTTCTAATTTTCTCTAAGACACCTTTTGGGGATGGGAGAGCTGTTAAAATAAAAACAGGGATGGATTGAAGCACAAGCTTTGTCAGTACTAACCTACTGGCTAAGTTCAAGGCTCGGAGGGTCCAATTTTTTACTTTACCCTGCATCTTGTTAAGGACCGATTCCCAAGTACTCTTATGCATGGGTCTGGCAGTAAGAGGTATTCCTAAATATTTTGAGGGGAGGGAATCTCGTTGGAATCCAAGAATTCTTGAGATATTTCTTTGGATAGCAATATTAGTGCTAAAGAAAAAGATTTTAGATTTAGAGAGGTTGACTTCCATACCTGTAGAGAGGGAAAAATCTTTAAGAATTTGTTTATAGGCCAGAGCCTCTTTGACTGTTGGGACACCTTGCAGTAAGGTATCATCCACAAATTGTTGATGAGTCAGCACAAAACCATTCTCTAAACTTTGAAGACCCCTAATTTTACCCATATCCTTGGCTTTCTTGGGGGATCGCCCGAGCCCTTCCATCATGAGAATAAAGAGGAAAGGAGAAAGAGGGTCTCCCTGCCTGAGGCCTCTAGAAGGAATGAAGATTTTTGAGGGGGATCAGTTGACCAGAATGGAAAAACTAGATGAGGACACCAACGCCATAACCCATCTTACCTAGTTGTGGTCGAACCAAAAGGCGTAGAGAACCTTCTTGATATAATTCCAATTCACCTTGTCATACGCTTTAGCAATGTCCAATTGCATGATCATCCCCGCCCTGTTTTTTGCTGGTAAGCATGTGCACCACCTCTTGTACTTGAATAATGTTGTCAAGAATCTGTCTTCCCTCCACATAACCTGATTGTTCTTCAGACATTAGCGAGGGGAGAAGAGGTTTGAGTCTATTGCTATTATCTTGTACACCACATTACATAAGGCAATAGTTATGTACTTGTCTGCAGATTGAGCATTGTCTTGTTTGGGAATAAGGGAAATGAAAGAGGTGTTGAGAGCTTTCAAGATCATTTTTCTACTCCTGGAATCCTCAACCACATCCACAATATCCTCTTTGACAATATGCCAACACGCTTTAAAAAAATTCACATTGAAACCATCTGGCCCTGGAGCTTTGCCATTCTGCATATCTTTGAGAACCTCACTGACCTCCTCTTCCTCAACTGGTCTATTGAGGTTAAAATTGTACTCTCTGGACACCAGTTTGGGGATATGCCTTATGATTCCCCTGATGGACTGATCCCTGTTAGGAGTGTTTTCCTTTGTGATGTTCTAGAAATGTTGAACAAGCACAACTTCAATATCTTTATGAGCGGTCTGCATTTCCTCTCCCTCATCTTTAATCATGGATATTTTGTTGTGAGCTCTATTAGCCATAGTGGATCTGTGAAAAAATCTGGTGTTCCTTTCTCCTTCCTTGAGCCATTGTATTCTGGACTTTTGTCTCCAAAATATTTCCTCTTGTTTGCATAAATTTTCCCAAACCAGATGGTATTTATCAGCCTGCTTGATTTTGTCTTTATCAAATCCATCGTTTATCATAGCCTTGTTGAGTTCTAGCATTTTAATTTCCACTGATTGTTTTTCCTCAAAAATGTTACCAAAATCTTTTCGGTTCCATTCCCTTAGTCTTAACTTAATGTGCTTTAATCTTTTATGAATAAGGTACATTTTAGATCCTTGTATTTGTAAGTCTTCAGCCCACCATTTCTCAATAGTACTAAGGAAATCCGGGTGGGAGTGTAATAACCAAAACTGGAATACAGGAACCGTAATTTTTTTTTTATTTTGTACTTACCTGAACTACTATCTGATCTGGTGTAGTTGTTGATGTTGCTACTGCTCTGCTCCAATTACCGGGAGACCAATTCCACCCAGCCAGACTGAGCAGAGACTGGCTTCTCAATCCAGTAAGCTTCTCACAGAAGCTCACTGTCCCTCATGCCCAGAACCTCAGACTGATTAAAGCTCTTCCATTGGCAAACCTTCTTCACTATTGAATTCCTCCTCCTGGTTTTTAACTCCGTTGTTCAACCCCCCATTCTTAGTTCAGTTCTACGGTTTATAACTGCGGGCTTGGCGGTGGCCGCCCTCCTACCTGTAGCCACCGCCTTCCCTCCTCTCGACACGCCTTGCATGCATTTGAGACCATCAGATATTTGTAATGACCATCACGCTTTATCAAACTATTATATATTGTTTATATATATGTCTTTTTATTATATAGCAAGGTTTGGTTTATGTGTCCTTTTTTTATATAAGGTTTTAATTTTATTTTTAATATAAAGTTTAATTTTATTTTATTATAAAGTTTGTTTTATATTTATTTTTAATACAGAGTTTGATTTCATATTTATTTATTATAGAGTTCTATTTATATTTAATTTAATATAAAGTTTAGAACTTTATATCATTTAATGATTGATATTAATACTAAATCTTTATTCTATTGTATAAATAGATGGGTCATTACATAAAACTTCGTCCCGAAGTTAGAGTTTTTATCTTATCTGATTACTTATGATAGTAGTTAGTACCCCCTTCTTAGATTTTAAAATTTTTATTTTAATATCAAGAGACTATAAAATTTAGAGTTTTAGGTTTATGATTTTAATGGATAAATATTACCCTATCCAGGTTCCCAAGCTATTCTAAAATCATCCTATCCTTCCTAATCTCTTCCGCTCCCATCCTATCCGTCCTCTACTGGAGTATGTCATGGCGTCCGTTTTACTGACCTAACCATTCGTAAACTCTAAGGTGACAACGTCGGTTATACCGACCTGATTCCCAGTAGGCATCTGACAGTCATCATCACATGTCTAGGGGAGCGTGATTCTCACAGTCCTCCCATGACTCCAGGGTTCAGAGGATAAATACTAGGAAACACCTCCACCCCTCCTAGTAGAATTAGGGCTAAAACCCTATCATAGAATCACTTTGAGCTTTAATTGTTCTAAGGTTCTGTCATCACGTGGTCATCCCGGTAACAGTCTATTACCTGCAATCATACACTTATCTATGCATTCGTAAAATGTGCATCAACATATTCAAAATAACTCATGTATTATTCACTTATGAATTCATCTATGATACTACAATACAACATATTTTGCCATATTCCACACATGTCTTTTGACTTTCATCTAGAATGTATTCACTTCATGATTTCTATCCCATTGATCATATTGACATGTATAAATAAATCAGATTTATAATATCTTAATTTCTATCAGAAGTAAAATCATTCAACTGTCTTAACTTTACTTTGACAACTATAATTTAGTAAAATGAGCCACACATATCGTTTTGGTATCCACGTACCAGTAGAAGTTAAACATATATTATGTCACAAAATTTCATGTTTATCTATAATCATTCAAAATGTTTATGAGTCTCTGATTGCAGTGAAGTAAATATATACTAAACATAGTTTAAAGTTATTCAAAATTGACATAGATTAGGGTATCTCTGACATATGTCCTCTGTATTTTCCCAAGTTGCTGATCTAGGACTATACTTGTCCCATTGGACCTTAACTTGGTCCACCAGGCTATCGAACTCTACGTTCCAGTATACGTAACGGTTCGACCGTTACAACTCCCTCGTCCGATACCAGCAATTCCTTCCATTGAAGGTTATGAGATAGATAAGCTATATAATGCCTTAACACAGAAACATGAAATACATTATGAATTCTATGCAGGTGAGGTGGCAGGGCAAGCTGATAGGCAACAGATCCAACTCTTTCCACAACTTTAAATGGTCCAATAAATCGGGGTGACAACTTTGTCCCTTTTCTGAATTGAATAGTACTTTTATTTGGTTTGATGCAGATGAAAACCTGGTCCCCTAATTCATACATCCTATCAGTTCTGTTAGCATTAGCATAACTCTTTTGCCTATCCTGTGCTTCCTTTAATCGTTGTATAATTTGTCTTACCTGTGCTTCCATTTCATGGATTAATTCGGGTCCTATTATCACTCGATCTTCTAACCTGTCCCAACTTAATGGTGTTCTGCAAGGTCTGCCGTATAAAGCTTCAAATGGAGGCATTCCAATTGAACTGTGGTAACTGTTGTTGTATGCGAATTCAACCAACGGTAATTACTTTTCCCAGTGTGATTGTTGATCCATCACATACATTCACAACATGTCTTTAAGTACTTGATTTACTCTTTCAGTTTTCCCATCAGTCTCAGGATGGTAAGCAGTGCTTAAATTTAGCTGAGTACCTAAGGTTGTTTGCATGCAAGTCCAGAATCTAGAATTGAATCGTGAATCTCTATCGGATATAATCTTCTTAGGTACCCCATGGAATCTGATAATTTCATTTATGAATACTTGAGCTACGTCAACAACATCATAAGTATATCTTATGGGAATGAAATGGGAACCTTTTGTTAATTTTCCACCACTACCAAAATGGCATTGTGTCTTTGAGAAGTAAGAGGTAGTCCAGTGATAAAATCCATAGAAATGGTCTCCCATTTAGACATAGGAATGTCGTGGGGTTGTAAGAGGCCCGATGGGTGACAATGATCTACCTTTACTTGCTGACATTCCAAACATTTTGCAACAAATTGAGTGATATCACGCTTCATACCTGACCAAAAGAAGAGTTTCTTGGTATTCGCATACATTTTCTCTACTCCAGGATGAGCACAATATACTGCTCTGTGGGCTTTCCCAAGGATGGTATCTCGAAGATTTTTATCATCAGGAATATACATCCTTCCATGGAATCGTAAGATTCCATCGTTTTCTAGTTCATATCCCTCAAATTTCGATTCTTTTGCCCTTTTTCCCTCAAGACTTGCTCTCACCTTTAAATACCAGCTATCTTTTATAAGATGATCCAGTACTCGTTGTCTTAAGTCTACTTTAATGGGTATGAGAGAAAATATCCAAGGTCTTCTGCTTAAAGTATCTGCTACTACATTTTCTTTTCCCTTAATGTATGATATCCCGAAGTCATATTCACTTAGAAATTCACTCCATCGCCTTTGTCTGGCATTTAAGTATCTTTGGGTGAACAAATATTGTAGACTTTGATGGTTGCTTTTAAGTGTAAAACTTCGTCCCACTAGGTAGTGTCTCCAAATCTTTAAAGCTAGCACTACAGTGGCCAATTCTAAATCGTGAGTAGCATAGAGTTCTTCATGAGGTTTTAACTTTCTGGAAGCATATGCTATCACTCCTCTATCCTGCATCAACATTGCACCCAGCCCTTGTTTGGATGCATCAGTACATACTATAGAGTCTTTGTCCATATCTGGGACTCTTAGTATTGGTGCACTGGTGAGTAGTCTTTTGAGTTCAGAGAATGCTTTTTTACATTCCTCGGTCCATTCATACTTAACACCTTTCCACTGAAGGGTTGTAATTGGCTTTGCGATTTTGGAGAACCCCTCCACAAATCTTCGGTAATAACCGGCTAAACCCATAAAGCTTCGTATCTCATGTGCATTTTTCGGTATTGGCCAATCCATGATCGCTTTTACCTTCTCAGGATCTACTGAAATCCCTTCACCTGATATGATGTGACCTAAATAATGAATCCTTTCCTGAAAGAATGAACACTTGGATAGTTTTCCATACAACTGGCATTCCCTAAGGCAAGACAATACTATCCGCAAATGATCTTCATGCTCTTTCTTATTCTTGGAATAGATGAGAATATCATCTAAAAAGACTTGCACAAATTGATCAAGATATTTACGGAAAACAATGTTCATAAGATTCATGAATACGGCTGGCGCATTTGTTAACCCAAATGGTACCACAGTAAATTCAAATGTCCAAAACGTGTCCGGAATGCAGTCTTAGAAATATCATTTTCAGAAATCCTTCGTTAATGATAGCCTGATCGAAGATCAATTTTTGAAAAGACAGCAGCTCCTTTCATTTGCTCGAAAAGATCGTCGATTCGAGGCATAGGGTACTGATTCTTTACTGTAGCTCGATTCAAGTCTCGATAATCTATCCATAATCTTAAAGATCCATCATTCTTCTTCACAAAAATTACAGGAGCACCCCAAGGTGATGTACTAGGCTGAATATGCCCTATATCCAGTAGTTCCTTCAATTGAATTTGCAGTTCCTGAAGTTCTGGAGCTATCATTCTATAAGGTGTTTTAGAGATTGGTTGGGTACCTGGTTTTAATTCAATAGTGAGATCTAGCTCTCGTACTGGAGGTAATCCTGGTAACTCTTTTGAAAATACATCCGGGAATTCGGCTAACACCGGATATTGTCCTAAGGATGGTCCTTTTCCTTCGCTTACCTCTTGAATTACATAAGCCTAACAACCTTTCCTTAAACAACGCTTTATTTTCATCGCTGAAATGTAGCACAAAGATACTTTCCTCTTGATTCCTTGAATTTGAATTACTTTTCCATCATCATTCATGCCTAGAATTCTTTTCCCATAACAGTCTACCCAAGCTTGGTGAGCTTCCAGCCAATCCATACGTATGATAAGATCATACATTCCTAAGGCTGTAACATAAACTTTTAGTTTAGTCGTACAGACCCCTAGATTGATTTTGCATTGATCCACAATCAAGCCCACGGTTTGGAGTTCTCCTGAGGCCATTTCCACTTGATGGAAATCATTTTGTCTACGCGCTGCCAACCCACATTTGTTTAATGCATATGACGAAATGAAACTATCTGTGGCACCAGTATCAAATAAGATTTTGAGTTTTATACCATTGATAGTACCTGAAGATTCCACTATAGTGGATTGATGTGTTGCTTGGTCGTGGTCGACTACTGCATGAATTCTATGATTACCTCGATTGTTTGATATCGGTTCCTTTCCAGTCCTATGCAATATATTCAACAAAGCTTCTGGGCAGTCACGTTGAAAATGCGGTCCCCCACATCCCTAACAATTAAGCTGCGTTGATCCTCTTGAGTCAGGGCATGAATTCCTAGAGAACAAGCTTCATCCTCTCGTGTTGATTCCCCTCGAATTTCTTCCTCCACTAGCGGTCCCTCGAGATGCCCATGGACTGGTGTTTGATGATCCCATGGCTATAGTGTTTACTGCCATGGGAGCTCTTGTCCCTATATTTTTTGGGGTAAACCTGTTACCGTAAGGTGGCCTCGAGCTACCTCCTCTGAAGAAGTTCTGTGGAGTCTTTCCTGGAAATCCTGATTGTAAAGGCCCTGCTGGCCCCATATCTTTTTTGATTCCTAGGTGCTCTTCTGCATAACAACCACATTCAACCGCCTCAGCTACTGATGACGGTTTCCACATGCTTACCAAGGCTCTAATGCGAGGGTTTAGCCCAAATATGAAGTGTTCAGCTTGACGTTCATCAGAGTCTAAGTAGTGAATGTATTTTACAAGCTCCATAAACCTTATCTCGTACTCTTCCACTATTTTATTTCCATGAATTAATGTATGAAAGGCTCTGGCTTGCTGTTGTTGAAAGTATGGAGGTAAATACTTTGCGCAGAACCTTTCCTCAAATAGTTCCCAAAGGACATTATCCGACGTAAGGTGCAGCTGCTTTTCCAGATTTCCCCACCAAATCAAGGCGCTTTCCTTTAGTTGAAACACGACAATTTTTGTTTTTGCCGAAGAAGAATTTTCTCTTAACCTAAAGCATTTGTTCATTCCTTCCAACCATGCTTCAACGAGTTCACCTGCTCGACCTCCTGAGAATTCTGGGAGTCTGATTTTCTGAAGCTCCCTAGAAATGTCCTCTTTCGATCTTCTGGGCTCAAAATTCTTTGGTTCCGTTGAACTGGTAGCCAAATGTTGAAATTCTTCTTTGGTTTTAGCCTTAGTTGATTCTTTTAATGTTTCTAATAAGGCTTCCAAAGAGTTCATTATCACAGTCAACTCTGGCACTGGGGCGATTGATGTTGATAATGGTCTTGGTGGTGATGATGGTGATGGTGGTGGTGATGGGGATGATGATGGCGACGGTGGCGGCATTAATGGTGGTGATGCTGCCCGATCATGTCGTCGTCACTCATACATCCTTACCATTGTAATGGTTCCTGAACACATAATAAAATTCTATATAAAAAAATTGAGGTAGACAACCGAATTTAACACACAATTTTCTTTTGCAACTTCACATTCATAAACGGGAATAGTTTTGCTATTTTTATCTGCTAGGCGGATCTTACTGGTACCGAGGTCAAGGAGGGTGGTCTCGTGACCTCCTTGTCCTAATGCAGGGTATCCTATCCTAATATGAATAATGCAGAAGTGTATGGTCATTAGCTCCTAAGGTAAAACATCTAAAGTTTATTTACTAAATAATATCCACAAAATGAAAATGTTAATTGTCTCGTTACAATGTACATCGGTAACATACCCGTCATATCTCAATCTGGCTATTACATTTAAAGAAGGTCATACATATTTATATTATTAAATAACCCTGAGTATATTGACAACGATGGTAAAAAATGAGAATCCAACAAAGAAATCATGTTTTGATTACTATTTCCAGTTGTGGTAGACAAATTATCTGATGCGAATGATTGAGTAGATTCTTTTTATCTTCATCAGTTAAGAGGTCTACTGTCTATGTGACTAAAATAATGTATGAGTAATTTTGTGATTTTCTTAATATCATATATATTTTACTTATTAATTCCTTTTATGACACGGTTTAGTATTTAGTATTTACTAAGTCTTCTTTTACTCCAAAAGATGAATTAATAATACCAGGGTTCTTTATGCATGGTTCTTCAAAAGTTGCACACTGAGAGAAACACCAAAGGAAGAAACTGTAAAAATATGTGTTTTGCAACTGTATAATTTCTTGAACTTATTGGGTATGGGTCTCTCAAATTTCACCCCTCTTAACTGTTCCTTTCAACTGGATACTAGGAATTCTAGGAGGCTATGAATGATCAAACAACATAACAGGGAACCTATCAAGTTAGAATTGATTACTGTCAAGGAACATAATAAAAGGAACCTCTTAGAAGGGTTCACTTCCTTTGGAAGGGGTGTATAACAACTTGCAATGATGACTAGTCTAATGCTTGTCTTGGACAGTTGACTGCATTTAAAGTTGATCTGGCAGAACAGATAACAACCACAATATATGTGTATAGAAAAGATGTAGACTCTGTCCAGACCGGTGCTAAGGTGAATGCATTGGCTCTGCTCACGTAAGTTGGGAGGGAGAGTTAATTGCAGTGTTATACAAGGCAATTGATGGTCTTGCAGTTTGCTGATGTAATCATTCTTTTTACTATAATATAAGATAGCTTTCCAGACAGAAGTTGTATAGCTAAGGCAAACACACTTGCTCTCCTCCCCTATGATAGTAGAGGGAACAATAACAATATTGTCTATTTATCTGATGGATTGTTGATGCAATGCTATTTTTACCTGTAATATAAGTGGTTCATAAAGGTTGCATGCTAGGGGCCACTAAGCATGTGCATACCTTGAAAAATGCCAGAAGATAAAGTATCCTAGAATTGTCATCTTAAAAGTGTGTGCCATCATCTATTGACTAGTGAATCCATTTGAACAAAGAGATAATTTTCAAGCAACTGTAAATTTAGGTAAGGACCAGAACAAACTTTATAAGTTTAGCCACAAAAGACACTTCGTAAGTAGAGTTAGCAAACATGCATAGTTTTGAAAATGGAACACCTATAAAGGGTTGAAACAAACCTTCATGTGATAAATGTGTCAAATACATGGTCAAATGAAGTTGAGGATTATCAAGATATGCTTTTGAAGTATGCAAGTTTATTTGGAGAAAGCATTCACTAGACCTAGTTTTTTTTTGTAATTAAAATTAAATTTATTTATTTATTTATTATTATTATTTTTTTTTTTTGTACTAAACTTGCTATCTTATTATGTCACGACTCATATGATACTAGATAACGTATAGCCTTGTTGCTATGTAGTATAATGCATGCTAGATTATTTCAAGGGCTTATTAATTTAATTTAACTAATTGCAATGTTAGGCTTAGTGAAAACAATATACTCCTGAGTCCTTGCATGCATATATTGTTGAACCAGGATAACACTATGTTCATGTGGTTGGATAGATAAATCCCATAGTGGATGGAGGTTTTTATCTCTAACCAGGAAATTGCCATTATAGCTCTTTCCATTGTTCCTCTATTCAAACAGAACTCAGTTTACAGACTTGCAAGAATCTTTTAGTAGCAATTCCTAGTTTCAGTGGACAGATTTACATATCACCGTTGAGAGATTTCATTGCAAGCACAATGTATTTGTCTTCACTTGGTTAAGAACTTGATGTCACACTTGCTGAGATGACAATCAGTACAATCATAACTGTGAACAATCATGCTATATTGCTGTTATAATAATGCCGAGGCATGTGAATACTAATTTCATACATGGCACAGTGATGTGATCAATATAAGAGATCCCCCTAGGAATATCTCAGTTTTCCTACTAAAATTTCTGCCTTTGCTTAGTTTTGTCAAATAGTTTGCATGCACATGACTGTAGGTGCATTTCTGTATATTCTTCAAATAAAATATACACAGTACAAAATAAACAGACTGAAAATACTTCAAAACATCAGTAACCTCGGCGCTGTCTAATGGTAACTATTGATGGAGTTAGGATTTGTTTCTAGCGGAGACGCATGGTCAAGTCCATCCTGTGCCATGTCAAAAATAGAACAACCACGAGCGGCGCGGATGATAAATAGGCGTTATCACCGGCACAAGCAACTTCTACACAAAGAGGACATTGATTTAGGCCATTCAATTTCTAAGGTGCCCATAGCTTGTCCAAATTGGTCGGATGTATAGAATTAGGAACGAGATTTGCCTTGACGGGGTCGATGGCAAGGTGATAAGAGACAGGTGTTCGCATTTAAGGCAAAGATACGGACAAACTAAGGAAAATAGCAGTTCTATCCATTAATTTGACAGCTGATTGCTTGCCCTTTCAATGTTTCGGGCCACTAATTATTTTGCGGTAACAAATTTGTTCACTAAATGTGAAGCCGGCAGCCTTACTGTTCCAAATAACTTACTGAAAAGACACCTCGAATATGTCGCGTATTTCGTTTCTCTACACCATCCCGACATTGGCATCAAATCTAACACAATAAAGAATGCGAAGGCAAGCTTGGTAAAATGGTGATATTATATGGTTATTGTTACGCGTATTCGTCCCATCTGCGGTTCAAAACCCACGGCGAACAGTTTAACACGAGAAATAGCTTCGGACACCGTATCTTCGAATTTTCTTATAATAACCCGCACTTTACATGCAGATTGCCAACCATTGATGTCGTAACCCACTGCTTCTTGACAGATTGATCCGTCTTCTAACAATCAATCGAAAAGTCCCCGTTCATGAGAGTGTTGAATCGTATTTGGCAGCGTCTGGCGATGAATTTCACTACAGGTGTCCCTCAAAATGAAATTTGCCGGTGAATCTGCAAACCGCCAGGGTTTATACTATTAATATTGGTAGAAGTTGAAACCAAATCGGTAAATCGGTCTGAATTTACTAATTTAGGCTGGCCCATCTTCTCTGATGTGAATAGCTGGGTAGGGTTTTACATCATCTTACACAGAATAACTGTGGGTCGGATTTTGTTTAAAGAACACTCGGCTTGATGTGAGGAGTCTTGGAGTGATGATGCAGCCATGATGGACGCAAATCCCGCACTGGTGGTATGCAAAACCCTTGGTACAAGATACTGTTATGTATCAACAGTGTTGCAGAAGCTTAAAAAAATGCCAAAGCAAAATGGGTAAGGCAGCAACACAGCCCTTTGACAATGAAGTGAAGCTTACACAGACCACAACGCAGGCCCTATGAGGTTGAAAGGGTTTGAACCAACGCTTTGATACCATGTGTAATAACCAAAACTGGAATACAGGAACCGTAAAAATTTTGATTTTGTACTTCCCTGAACTGCTATCTAATCTGGTGTAGTTGATGATGCTGCTACTGCTCTGCTCCAATTACCAGGAGACCAATTCCACCCAGCCAGACTAAGCAGAGCCTGGCTGCTCAATCCAGTAAGCTTCTCACAGAAGCTCACTGTCCCCCGTGCCCAGAACCTCAGACTGATTAAAGCTCTTCCAATGGCAAACCTTCTTCATTGCTGAATTCCTCCTCCTGGTTTTTAACTCCGTTGTTCAACCCCCCATTCTCAGTTCAGTTCTACGGTTTATAATTGCGGGCTTGGCAGTGGCCGCCCTCCTACCTGCAGCCACCGCCTTCCCTCCTCTCGACACGCCTTGCATGCATTTGAGACCATCAGATATTTGTAATGACCATCACGCTTTATCAACCTGTTATATATTGTTATATATATATGTATATATATTATATATATTATATGTAAGTATTTTCTATATAGCAAGGTTTGGTTATATGTGTCCCTTTTCTTATATAAGGTTTTAATTTTATTTTTAATATAAAGTTTAATTTTATATTTATTATAAAGTTTGTTTTATATTTATATTTAATACAGAGTTTGATTTTATATTTATTTATTATAGAGTTCTATTTATATTTAATTTAATATAAAGTTTAGAACTTTATATTATTTAATGATTGATATTAATACTAAATCTTTATTCTATTGTATAAATAGATGGGTCGTTACAGACTGCATTTAGGGCCATCCTCACCATCAATTCGTAATCCAACGTAGCTTTTATAGCAGTCAACTGATCTCAGATCTCATTTAGTCCTCTGAGGAAGGTGTCAATCAGTTCTCCCTTCTTCATCTGATATGACCTCAACTGATTCTCAAGTAATATTCTTCTCTGCACAGAAATATGCTAGTACAATTTCTTGAGGGCCTCCCACATCTCATATGTCGTTTCCTACACGGTCTTTGACCCCGTCAAGGAGGATGCTCTTGGTCGTCGCCATTGCCTCCTCGTACTTGTTGTTTCCATTGGGGTCAACTAGGATAGCTATAATCTTCGAGGTGAAGTTCAATTTCTGTCAAGTACGAATAAGATTCTGGCCTTCTAGACTACAAAGTTCGATGCTTCGTCCAGTCTATCCTAGTCTGTTACCCCGTGTAGTGCCATGACGCTCCTCTACTCCCCTCCTGGAAGTTCTCTGTTCGACTCCTCTGAGTGTCTACTTCCCGTCTGGAAGTTCTCTTCTGGACTCCCTCTGAGTCCTAATTTCCCTCCGGGAAATCCTTCTGTCGCTTGTCGAGATGCCCCCTACTCTGATCGTCTTGTGCAACTGCACTGCTGATCCAGGTTCCTTAGCTAGAAACCCTCGGTAACAACTCCTCTGGCACTGCTCTTACAGGTACTGTTCTGACTACAGTACCTCACCAGCTCCACTTTGCAATATTTCTGCAGCCTTCTAGACTCCAGCAACTGCCTCTCTGTGAACTTCGTCAACCCCTCTCGGCCTCACGCTAGCTCTGCGTCCCTCGAGATGGGTCTGCGTCAGCCCTGGGATGCCCTGCATCAGCCCTCTGGCCCTCTGCGTCAGCAAAGCTGGCCTCTCTGAGGCTCTACGCATCTCCCGGCTTCTTCTGCGTGGCTTTGGTTGTCTCTGCGTCACACTTCTTGGCTTCTGCGTTGTTAGAAACAGCTTCTGTCACCTCGAGACAGCTGCTTTTTGCTACTATTGCTCTGCTCGGCTGATGTCTTTTAGTCCTCCTGTGATCTACAATCACGCTCTGATACCATGTTCAAGTTTCTAGGTTTACTTAGTTTAGAAACCCTTCATGCACTTTTTCTTATTTATTCCTACCTACTTGTTATTTTTTTTTAACAAGCTATTTACAAAGTAAATACTGAAAATAAACACTAGTGCATGCTCAACATATTACAGATCAGCAACTAAAAGAAACAAGAACAAACACACCACATGACACCATTATTTTTGGACCAATGTCCCCAGAAACACTAAATGCAGGAAAACCGATGTAGCTATCTGAGGGTTTTCTTAGTAAGCAATATAAGAGTACAATTTGGGTGCCGAAACTAGCCTACCCAACAGAGAATTTTCTTAGCAGCTATACCTCACAGTTTGAGAGAAATCTCCTAGCTGAAACCCCGGAAAATCCTTCCAGCAGCTCCTTAGCACAAAATTGCTCAGCAACCCCAACATCTGCCCCAATCTAGACTGCGTCAACCCCTCTCTATCTCACGTTGGTCCTGTGTTAGCCTTTCTTGGCCTGCATCAGCCCCAAGAGGCCCTACATTGGCTTCCTAGGCCTCTGTGTTAGACACACTGGCCTCTCTGGTGCTCTGCACAGCACTTGGCTACCTTTGCTTGGCCCTGCACGAGCCCTTGTTGACTCTACGTCACTCTCCTTGGCTGCTGCACTGCTCTTCCGACACAATCTCTGCCTTCTCTATTTCTCTGTACTCAATGCCCCTCAGCTGGTCTCCCAATCACTGATTCTATCTCTCTTAGCAAACCCCGCTCTAGAGAATAGAATGACTGATCACTCTGGTGTATTCTCCAAGTGACCCTCAAGCCTCCTCTTATACTTTTCTTGTTGACATATCAATCACCGAGATTAAGTCCCTAATCAACGCTAAGATTAGATCTGGCGTGATCCATGTCTTTTGGACCATTTTAGCACAGTTTCATATTAATCCACATTAATATTTTATTTTCCCTAAGTTTAGACTTAGGAACTCAATTAAAAATATTAATTATTTTACTATCTCTTGAACTATTTAGAATCTGCCCAAACCCTCTCTGGGTATTGGAGATCTCATGTGCCCCAACCTTTCCACCAAATTTCGTCGCTAGAGCACATCCGATGTTACCCCAAATCAACAGGTTTCTTGTGTTTTCTATGTACAACAAAGCAATTGAAGGCATAAACTTTGTGCAATGAAATAATTAAAGAAATAACAAGGAGCATTCGAGTATTTTTTAGGCACAGCGCATAAGGTATTATGCTGCAAACCACAGGGCAGCGAGCAACCATAAGATGCAGAGCATGGCCGCAAGGCAAAATTCCTATGTGGTTTCATATTGGTCAAAGAATTCTGCTCAGAAGCCACAAAGGTCTCTTGTGGTTTTGGTGGAGGTGATCCCACCCTACCTAGACACCCTCTTTTCTTTGTTCTAGCATAGGTCATTGAAGAAATTAAAGATTCAATTTTTCACTTTGTTTTGGCACAGCATACTCTTAGAAGCAAAATCAGGTCTGGTCTGAAGGAAGATTTCTTGTGTTTTCTATGTACAACAAAGCAATTGAAGGCATAAACTTTGTGCAATGAAACAATTAAAGAAATAACGAGGAGCATCCGAGATTTTTGGAGGCACGGCGAATAAAGTATTAGGCTACAAACCACACAACCACGGCCAACCATGACCAGCTCAAGAAAAGATAGAAAAGATAGATCAACGCCTTAGAATTCAGCCTCTTCGAGGGGGCAACCTCCTTTACATTACATAAATGAACAATTCTTCGATGATACAAATGAAAAGACCTCCTTTCTATATATAGGAGTCTAAGGGCTCATAACATAATCAGAGCCGACATAACAATAATAATGTAAGGGCACAATAATAACAATAATGGGCTTGTATGGGGCACAATAGTAACAATATGGGCACTACATGGGTACATCAATATAATAAGGGGGTTGTACTAATAACAATAAGGGGTTACACTAGTAGTATAGGGGCCTAACATGCCCCTCTCCTTCAAAAAGTGTTGTCCTCAATGCTTGAGTAGTTCTTGATGCTTCTGTATAAAATTCTTGTCCTCCATGTGGAATCTTCAACAGGTAAGTTCTTCCACTTGATGAGATACTCTGAAATTGATCGATTTCGTAGCTGTCAGGTTCTTGTTTC
>APFE031170102.1:42108-61330 GCA_000404065.3 Pinus taeda
AAACCAGCTCAAGAAAAGATAGAAAAATAGATCAACGCCTTAGAATTCAGCCTCTTCGAGGGGGCAACCTCCTTTACATTACATAAATGAACAATTCTTGGATGATACAAATGAAAAGACCTCCTTTCTATATATAAGAGTCTAAGGGCTCATAACATAATCAGAGCCGACATAACAATAATAATGTAAGGGCACAATAATAACAATAATGGGCTTGTATGGGGCACAATAGTAACAATATGGGCACTACATGGGTACATCAATATAATAAGGGGGTTGTACTAATAACAATAAGGGGTTACACTAGTTGTATAGGGGCCTAACAGTTCTAGCATAGGTCATTGAAGAAATTAAAGATTGAATTTTTCACTTTGTTTTGGCACAGCATACTCTTAGAAGCAAAATCAGGTCTGGTCTGAAGGAAGATTTCTTGTGTTTTCTATGTACAACAAAGCAATTGAAGGCATAAACTTTGTGCAATGAAACAATTAAAGAAATAACGAGGAGCATCCGAGATTTTTTGAGGCACGGTGAATAAAGTATTAGGCTACAAACCACACAACCACGGCCAACCATGGACGTAGAGCAAGGCCACGGGGCAGAATTTATGTGTGGTTTCATACTGGTCAAAGAATTATGCTCAAGAGCCACAAAGGTCTCTTGACGTATGCTTAGACATTCCAAGCTTGACAAAAAGGGGTTCTGAGATAGCAAAACTTTTTGTCCACAGTGTAACTAAGCTCATAGTTGTTGGGTGAGGGAAAGAAGGGTTGCAGGTAGCTCTCTCTGAGGCACTAAAGCCTAGTAAAAGACATTGAGGCCTTTCCCAAGAAAATGAGGCCCTTCCCAAGACAAACTGGAGACTTGTGAAAGTAATTAGGGCACTTCAATATCTCGGTTTTCCTCCCTGAGAGTAGCAACGGATCCTCTTCTTCATCTATCGAAGGCACGGGTACTAGATTGGTGGCAACTAAAGCCTTCACATCAATGTTACATTTATCTTTATCAACAATTTATCGTCGGGGGTCCAAAATTTAAATTATCAGCAATATCGGGGAAAATATTGGAAATTATTGGGAAACTTGAAAAAAATACAAAAACTGTGATTTTTTTCAAATTTTTATTGTTTTAAAGCAACATCAATATCAAACAAACACATTGTCACACTAGTGTTTTTAAAACCGGAACTAGCGACCGGACCAGTCCACCTAATGACCCGGTTTACCCACCGGAACCGGTCTAACCGGCATTGGTTTGGTCTAAACGAACCGGTATTAGAAAATACATTAAATAATTAATTTTTAATGAAACAAAACTATTTTTAAGATGTAAAACCATGATTCCAACCCAATAGAGACAAAATATGCAAAGTTTGCTCATTTATATACCATGTAAAGGTGAATATATCAAAATGGCACCGAGTGCAATATATAACATCGACAAAATAGCAAAATACATAAGCAATGAGGCTCTAAATGGCCTATAAAGTCCAGAAACAATGCTGCAAGCTATGAGGCCATTGGCCTACTACAAGTCTACAGTGTACACATGATCAATCATCAAGTTCATCACCACTACTAGCCACAAAACTAAAATGATTAAGCACATTATGTGCAATTACAAAGTCATCATAACGTTTTGAGATTTTATTGTTGCTTAGTACAATATTCTCTTTCTCTCTCCTCTTCATTGGACATGGGTTGTGTTTGGGGACAAGTGGATGATCTGACATGCTGGTTGGAGTATCTAGGGTATGTTTTAGACTAAGAGTCACCTCTTTCTTGTGGAAATGTCATTGGCCAGGAACTTTTCAATAGGTGAACAATCCATTCAACATGAGATAAGTTTCTACCTTAGACCAAATTTGGCTCTCCAGATTTCAACCACGAATGCCAGTTCTCGGGAAGATATAGATTCTCTTCAAGTTGGAACCAAAGGATGTACGTTGGCTCTCTCCTTGCTTATGCAAAGAAGTAAATATGGTGTTTCCATTTTATGGAAACTCCTAGATGGGTCAATCTTCATGTACATGTATGTTGATTTCTACTCTAATACATGTAGTGTATTCAAAAGGAAAAGAAATGATATCAGTGAGTTGCCTTCCTTTCCAGCTAATCACATTGATAAAGAGAGAACTAGAACAAACACGAAAATAATGGGAAGGAAAGACATTAGTAGACAATACCCAGACAATTCACGTTGTGTATCCATATAACATAAAGATTGCAAAGGACCATGTCAATCAATTTTCCTATTTTTTAAAATTCCTCATGTTTTGACCTTCTAGGCTAAATTTTTACCTGTTTTGTAAATCCCTGTCACAAATTACCAAACAACAGGCCGTTTTTTGAGTTGACGGTGGGCGTGCCTCTAACCGGCCGGTTAGGACGGAACCAGCCGGTTTCCTAAAAACCAGCCAGTTCCATCCTAAACTGGCCGGTTAGGACCGGTTTATTCCAAAAAATGGCGAAATGGGTGACCTGACTAGGTTTTTTGGGCGGTTTCGACTAGTGGGTCTGCTAACCGGCCAATTAGATCGGTAATCGGTTAGCAAGACCGGTTTTGAATACTATGTGTCACACAAATATGAAAATAAAACTACAATATAAAATGTATAAGATGTCAAGTAGTACATCAATAATTGATACTAGATAGTTGATACTAAAATATGATATTTGTCCTGAGTCCTGACATTTTGTCAAATTATTATTTTTTTAAAGCAAACATCAACATCAAACAATTAACATACACATTGTCATTTTGTCTTAACTCCTAAGTGATAAGTTCCAAGTCCTGACAAGCAAATAGTTAAAACTTAATACCAAATCACATTAACACAAAAATAAATGTATCTCATGAGATGATCATCATTAGGCATCTTGTCATCCAGATTCTAGATACTATAAGTCTATAACAATAATCCAATAAGCTTGTGGTTCCCATGAAATTCCTTAGTTCCTTCCTCTAAACGCTCTTTCTAGTAGTATCACGAATTGAGTTCTTTGCAATAAGGATAATGTCTAGGGTAGCTCTAGGGAAAATATGCACATCATGCCCTATGATTTTGGCAAGGTGGTATTTCAAGGAGGTGATTCATCCAAACATTTCCATTCCATAGAGCTTGCACCTCAGCGTTTCTCTATTATCATCCTCACATGGCTCACCATACTCCCACATTTGGCCCCATGGGTTTGCCATTTTGTAGAGCTCTGATTAAATTTTCATGTTTAGGAACTACCACACAAAACAAATGTGGAGATTCAAAAGAGGGTAAGAAGAGCTAGACTCTAAATTTATAGTACATACTAATCTTGGAAAACAAAGAAAAGGAAGGCAATTTTTTTTACATACCTGGAAATACTAAATATGGATATGGTATACCGGAGTAAATCTCCAACCGGTTCTTTGAATTCTTTGGTGAGATCAAGCCTTTACCTAGAGACGTCTCAAGAAGAGCCGTAATCCACATAAACACAATTCACTGGAAATGACACAACGCAAAGAAGATTTGATCAAAGGGTTTCCCCACACATTGTGGGGTTTGTCCCTGGCTCGCGCCACATCTTGTGTCCTCTTGTCTTGGTTTGTTTTCTGCAATTTATATCTATGTTCTATCTGCAATTTACTTTATGCTGATGTGATTGCTAATATGGAAAAGAAATTAAATAAATTGCTCTAGCATAGAACATACCAAAGCTTAACGTGGTATCAGAGGTGAGGTGAAGACAATGCCCAAGCAAGAGTGAAAGAGGAATCACCAAAGTCAGTTGGGACAAGACAGAAAGATCAATGAGTTCCTCATAATTCACCTAGAGGGAAGTCGAAGCAGAGAATGTTATCAGAATGACGCAGCGGCCCTTATACAAAGGAGTGTCTGAATGGTAGAGATGCAGGTCATCAAAGACATGGCCGACTCTTCAAGGAAGCAAGGAACCCCAAGTAAGAAGAATTAAATAATGTTTCTGATAAGATAGAGAAGTGTTATCTTGTATTGGCCCTCTCCTTCAAATTTTTTGGGAATCTGGCATATTGATTGTAGTGCTTCAAGGCAGTTCATCGGATAGAAGGGTGCACTCTCTAATTTGATAGAGATGGAAACAATCGTGGGATTACACTTGGAGCCGATGCCACCTACCCGAAAAGGGAATGGAAGTCAAAGGTTTTATGGTGGCATTCGTCAATGGAAAGGTACGTGTTTGAAAATTGAATTTTCGAAGATGTTTTTGAGTTCAGGGTTGTATCAAGTTGCAGGAAGTCCGCTAGGGACCATGTCCATTGACACAGCACCAGAGGTCTGTGAGTCAGATGGTGACAGAGATCCCTGAATTCAAAAAGAGCATGAAGGTACATGTCTGAGATGTACCGAAGGAAAATCTTACAAGGGGACCATTCCCCCTCATGTAGCAGGTCCACAGGTTTGGAACAACCCGTGGAGTTTGAGATTCCTTAACAGGAATCTCAAGTAAACAGGTGGAAGAAAGCCCTCTATGGCTTGAAGCAAGACACCCTGAGCATAGTATGAAAGGATCAACAGCTGTCTGATGAAGCTGAGATTCACTAGGAGTGAAATCTATCCAAACCATTCGAAGGCTGTGGATGACAGACCTCTCATACCGACACCTATGTCTGATAGGTGCAGACCCTCTCATTTGTAGAAGACAGAGGGAGCTGGATTCCGAATGTAGAAAGATAAACTGCTAGCCCATGACTACCTCGAGGATCTTAACTTTCAGAGGTTATATGGTAGTGATGTCGGACTTGATTTGGGAAATGCCTCTGAGTTTCTAAAACTCATTCGCGTTGATGTTCTTGTTGAACCTTCGTCTAAACATATGTTTTGAGTGTGAGCTCATATTTGTTTGAGCCTTACTAGATTGGTGCCAAGAATCTTCTGAGATGTCTTCAGGACACAATCTCTCATGGATTGAGATACACTGCCGGAAATATGAAACTGCATGATTATTCGAATGCTGATTAGGCAGGTAGTGTGGAGGATCATTGGAGCACTTCTTAGTCTTGTTTCTCTTTGGATTCTGCTTCGATATAATGGATGAGCAGGAAGCAGAAGTCGATTGCCATAAGCACCACCGAGACCAGATACATATCTACGAGTATGATCTCGTATGAAGCTGCCTGGTTGGGGAAGCTCTTCAGTGAGCTCTTTGATCACATACCACTGTGATTCTCTGTAACAACCAGAGGTGGGATTCGATTATTGAGGAATCCCATATTCGTCGATTGCTCCAACAGATAGACATCATCTGGGATATGGTAAGTCAATGAGAAAGGAGGCTCCATCGCATTAAGATGATGTACATGTTGATACACCTTGTCAAAGCCCCGAGGAAAGATCTAACCTCTAATTTTCCCAAACGACTTGGAGTTGTCAAGAAACCCTTGTACAAGGGTCCTGCATGTTGCATACATTGAGCTCTGGGAGCTCTGAGGGCTTGCGCTTCTTACTGGAGCAACATACGACCATAGGGTGACTCACCCTCCCCTGGTCGTATGCACTGGAATAAGATGATTCGCTCTCTTGTGGGACAAGATGATTCACTCTCTTGTGGAACAAGATGATTTGCTCTCCTGTGTAGCAAGATGATTAGTTCTCCTGTAAGTCCTGGATTGATGTGTTCTCCATGGCGATTGTAGCAAGATTGATGTGTTCTCCTGTGAGGCCTGGATTGATGTGTTCTCCATGGCGATTGTAGCAGGATTGATGTGCTCTCCTGTGAGGCTTGAACTGATGTGTTCTCCATGGCGATTGTCGCAGGATTGATGTGTTCTCCTGTGAGGATAGGATTGATTAGTTCTCCTGTCAAGGCATCCTACCCATGCAGTCTAGGACTCATGGGATGTACCTCTCATCCGATCAATGAGCACGGAAATGAAGACAGGGACCCTAGTAGTACCGATGGACGCATCGCTGTATCTACCATACTCCCTATGCTAGGATGACCTCCATTGATCTGGGATCAATGATATTGGTCCGGGACCAGTAGTAGGAGTTGTACCATACTATGACGCTGACTTCGGGTCGGTTGAGATTGGTCTGGGACCAGTGGTACATACTCTGAGACTGACTTTGTGTCAGTGCAGTACTGGTCTGGGACCAATGAGAGTGGTACATGCTATGACGTTGACATCGGGTCGGTTGAGACTAGTCTAGGACCAGTGGTACACTCTCTGAGACTGCGATACTAGTCTGGGACCAGTGGTAGGAGTTGTACCATACTATGACGCTGAATTCAAGTCGGTTGAGACTGGTCTAGGACTAGTGGTACATACTCTGAGACTGACTTTGTGTTAGCGCAGTACTGGTCTGGGACCAATGAGAGTGGTACATACTATGACACTGACTTCGGGTTGGTTGAGACTGGTCTAGGACTAGTGGTACACTCTTTGAGACTACGATACTAGTCTGCGACCAGTGGTAGGAGTGCTACCTACTATGAAGATGACTTCGGGTCGGTTGAGACTGGTCAGGGACTAGTGGTACGCACTCTGAGACTGACTTTGGGTTAGTGGAGAATGGTATGAGACATTCTCGATCAACTCTTCTTCTTCATAGTTCAGCAGAGCTAAGTTGAGCAGAGCAAAGCTGAGTTGAGCTAAGCAGAGCTAACAGAGCCAGCAAAGTTGAGCAGAGCTAAGAAGAGCTGGGCAGAGTAGTGCAGGGCACTGATGACAAAGATAGTACAGTTGGACTTATGGATCAGCGAATGGAGTTCTCCCTAGTTGAGACGGAGTGTTAAATTGGCAACTAGGGCCAAACTCCATGTGGGTCAGCTTATTTATGGCAACTGATATTTTTATTGGATCCCTCTTGTCGAGAGGTGTAAGATTGATCCAAAGATCATCCGATTCCGATAAGTATTTATGGAGATATGAATTTATTTTGTTTATGTTATTATTATCAAGCCGACCAGCTCTTATGTAGGCTCTAGAAGCCCAAACATCATGTCTATTCATCATCTACGTTCTTAGTATAAATAAAAGAGGATTTGATATCATTTGTGAGATACATTATTGAGGTGATCTCCTCCTCTCCACGTCTTGAGTTTTTGTAGGAGAGAGACACCACGGGAATGTACGTTGGCCTATGATGCCCTAGTTCTAACACACAGCATACACAGTAAACGTGATACCATATACGTAGCCACCATAGATGGAAACCGCAGTAGATGGAAGCCATGCTAGATGGAAGTCGTTGTGATACGTTGCCTTAAGCCGCAGTCAAATCTGAGAATCTACTCCTGAAGAGCCGCAATCCACATAAACACAATTCACTGGAAATGACACAACGCAACAACAGATATTATATATCATATATAGATATACATACGCAGGAAGCAACAACAGATATATATATATATACAAGCATACAACGCAACAAGGCAATATATACATGGATCACACGCAGCTCATACACAATCCTGGAAATATCTGATATGTTATTAATGGTGACACAGCTCATACGTAGTCCTGGAAACGCAGTTCAGCCCTATACTCTACACACAGCTCAAAACGCAGTCAAGGCAATATCTGAGATGTCGTTCAAGCTCATACGTAGTCTTGGAAATATTTGATATGTCGTTGATGGTAACACACAGTTAATACGTAGTCATGGTAATATCTAATATGTCGTTCATGGTGAAACGCTATTCAAGGAAACCAGATACGCTATGGTGAAACTCTATACGTTGTACATAAACCTAAGTTAATACGGTGCAAAAGGAGACTTCTACACACAGTCAACATGATGCCATCTACACTGATACATGATGAAGATATATATGCGTTGATCTGAAGACACCTACGTTGTACATGATGATACAGTGATGAAGATATATACGCAGATCCGGCAGACACCTACATTGTACATGTTCATAAGCTGTCATGATAACAACATGATACACTGGTTCGTGGAGAAACTCTAGACACTATAATAGAGACTTGTAAACGTTGTAACGGAAAAACTGTTAACAAATGAAGACCTGTTAACGCAGAAAGAAGGATATGTTAAGAAGTATGCCGAATAGGATTTATATCCTAGCTGATTTGCTAGGCTGCAAGCCATAGCAAGCAGCTAAGGCTGATATCAACAGAAGCAAGTTGTCGCAACATGATGAAGCAACGAGAAGGCAAAGGAAGCAGCATGATGGGCAGCACTATGAGATCATGTGCATGGGCATTACAATGATACATGGAGCAGAGGCAGTAGCATAATGACGATGCACATTATCAAGGGCAGCAGCATGATGATGGATAAGATCATGGACATGGGAAGCATGATGATAATCATGATTAGTGCAGCATGGTGCAGTATGCAATGGTGCAGCTAGAGGACCAGATGCAGCACGATGATAGGTATCAGTTGAAGCAGAATGTCTTCAATTGATCTCATCGTTATAGGAGATAATCTATGCTTAGATCTAGACAAGTCCAAGTGTTGACTTCTATTATAAATGTACTATCTCTCTCTCTCTCTCTTTCTCTACTGAACTTTGAAGATAAAAGAAGATTTGATCAAAGGGTTTCCCCACACATTGTGGGGTTTGTCCCTGGCTCGCGCCACATCTTGTGTCCTCTTGTCTTGGCTTGTCTTCTACGATTTATATTTATGTTCTATCTACAATTTACTTTACGCTGATGTGATTGCTAACATGGAAAAGAAATTAAATAAATTGCTCTAGCATAGAACATACCAAAACTTAACATTCGACGATAATATCGTAATAATTCTAATATTATCGCGATATGTGCAACATTGCTTCATGCAAAGCCGATAATATTATAGGGCAACAAATCGATTCAAGCACCCATCACTCAGCCTATCGAAGCTAGCAAAGCCCTGAACCAGGACCACCTGAAGCAGCAAGGGTCCCTTCCCAGCCTTCAAGAAGTAGTGGACCATACCAAATCATTTCGCGGGGGGTTGGGCTAGTAATTGGTCAGCGAGAAGTCGTTAGTTGATTGCTATAAGGTTAGGACAGGTTGGGTAGACTTGTAGAATTAACTATACAGTCAATTGTATGACAATTATTGTGTGAAATGTGTTCCACACACCTGGTCTCATTTTCATAATCTGAAACGATTGCAGAGATGTCTCTGTTTCGTGCTTCAGTTAAATTGGTGTATTTAGTTGATGCTATTTATTTATTCATTATTGTGTCTAAGTTGTCATTGGAAAAGTTTTTGGAGAATAACTTTGAATTTCGTTAAATATTCCTTGCATTCTCGGAACCCTAAGGGCAAAACTCCCCTTAGGACATTACACCTGAAAAGATACAAAATGTGATCACTCGCAGCCCTAAGAGGGCGGAATATAAGTCATTATTTTCCAAAACAACTTCAGATATAAACTGGCCTACAGCCCCTGACCTGGAGGCTTTGCAACCTACAAGAAACCTCAACCTTCTACACCCTTCATTGTCCTCAACGAACTGCAGATCATTCCTAAACAAGTCCAGTTCTTTGATTAAAGAGATGTCGAAGTCCTTAGACTGGATGTAAACCCTCAGTTTGCAGTAAACAAATAGTCAATACTTTGCCCTAACAATGATGACCTTATGTGGCTTCTTAACCAGTGATTGTAGCCAATTTGTAACCAAAAGAATTGCTTCAAAACAAGATCAAATTGCATCAAGATGAGTTGTGCTAGAACAAGAAAATTGGGTGTCTAGGTACGATGGGATCAACTCCACCAAAACTAGAATAAAGCATTAGATAGGGTTGAATCACCTCCATCAAAGAAAATCAAAAGAAAATGGTCTTAAAAGTTAAAACCCTCAAAGCCTCAGGGTCAAGAAAATCAGAGATATTCCAATCCATATTAATGATCCACAAATGATTCCAACTCCCCTCTATTTATAGATTTTCTCAAGGGATTCACTCTAAAGTGAGGGGTTGCAAGCGCAACAAAAATTTGAGCTTTTTGCCCTAGCCAACTGAAAATTTACCCAATGTTGCCCCAAACTTGAGATAATTGGGCTTCCCCTATTTATCAAGACTATAGTCTATGTGGTTGGATCATGGTTGCGGGGGAACACCCCCCTATCGAATCCACTCCCGAAGTGCGCTCTAGGCAAGAGTGCATTAGGAGCGACACTGGAGCATGCTCCCTAAAAGAAGAAATTGCTCCCTGCCTATTAACGAGTGATAGAGGGAAACAATTTTTTTTTATTGGGGTGGCCTAATGCTCAAGCCTATGACCCTAGTGTTGATATGCAGTTCATGGTAATGTTAAATTCCTAAAGTAAAAGTGACATTCTCCTTTATCTCTCATTTTCATCCCTTTACATAAATTTTTAACATTACCATGAAATGACTCAGGATGTTTGAGAGCGGTTTCGACCTCATTAGATTTCATCTGGAGAAAGTAGAATTTTAGATCTCACTCAAAATCTAGCAGACTTATCATTTTTTCAGGATTTTAGGATTGTGTTATTGCAATGTTTCCATTGCATTTTGTCATGTACTAGGGTATGGAACTTGTATTTAATCAAGAGCACCAAGCCCTCTTTGCAAGGGAGACCCTTAATAATCAAGAGCACCTAGGGTAGTATGGTATAGAACTTGTATTTAATCAAGAGAACCAAGGTCGTTTGACTATGCAGAAGGAGGCTCCCAATAAAGCACCAAACAAGAAATTAGAAATTTCTCATGGCAAGAGGGTTAAGCAGTAGATAATAGATTTACTTATCTTTTCTAGTTTGTGGTACTTTTTATAACTATTAACTCTTTCATATTTATTATGGTATTTTTTGTAAACCATATATGACAATTTAAGTTTGAAGTTGGCATTTATAACTAATTGATAATGAATTATGAATGTGATGCTTCGTGAAAGTTGAAATTTGAAACATTTCATTTCATGTTAGATATTCTTTGTTATCGTTTGGTTACTTGGTAATGGTAATGGTTACAACTTACAACTTACAACTTTAGTGATCAATGATGATAAATGTTATATAGTTAATTTTAAAAGCTTGAAACTTTAAGATTGATGAATCATGAGACTCGATATGTTGTATGTTACTAACTTGTGGACGTGGTTGATGAAGATTATAACTTCTAGCTAATTGATGTTATATGGTTCAATCCATGTTTTTATGTTTTTTATATCTAATTCATCATTCTACATGCTTTTGTTGACATATATGGATGAAAATGTCGCTCCCACTCCCAAGTAACCTTGGGTTGGATAGGCTACTTTGTCCTCCCATAGGAACTTAATCCATAAGGGGCATTACACACACACAATGACATCCCTCTGCCCCACCCCCAAACTTCCCTAAAATTTGCGGGTGCTCCCACACACACCCCCTATGTGTCTCCTCATTCCCACATATGCCCCCCTTCTCCCTCTCGGAAATTTGGCAGAGCATTGCTTAATACACATTCTCGTGTCCCTTTGTCCTAGAAACTTGGTGTAGCATTGCTTAATATGTGATTCATCCGTCCAATAAAACATAAAACCAAGATAAAAGAAGTTAACCTACTCATTTAGCATTCATTCATCCAAGCGTCACCATAATCATCCATGCAACGATATGTAAATCCAAATCAATAAAATCCCCAAGAAAATCACTCAACTCATCCATCCAAAGCCAAATTATAAGAGAGAAAAATTGCAGAAATTTCAGACCTTCTAAGGGATTTCTTCCAAAATCCAACCATGAGAAAATGACAAGAAGTGCACTCTAATTTATAAGGTAGGTGCTCAACTTCCCCAACATTGAAATATTAATTTTCTACCATATAATCCCCTATTCCAGAAAGGAGAGGAAACATTACCCTCTTCAACAATTAAATAATCTAAAATTACATAAAAAGAGAGGCATTCATGCCACTTGTACAAATTCTATGGGGCACAAGACCTCAAATTGATCCATGTCGAACACATCATCCTTTGGGATTTTCGTGTCACTATAAATAATTTGTAGGTAGACAAAATGAGGCATTCATGAGGAAGACCAATAATCCCTTGTTGCAGATGAAACAAATAGACATCCTCTTGTATATATGCATAGTATGAGTTAATGAAATTACCATTTATGGAGTTATTCCCTCAGCTTGGCAGTGATATCAAAGCTTTGGTAGTTTTGATAACTCAATTATTCTCCTATAGGTTTTCCATTCTCTGCTTGGTGTGAAAAAGCATCCTTGCTCATTGTGCATCTAGCATCAGGCATTACTCTAACAAATCTATGTAAGTTTTTTTCTCGGCACTCCCTCCTCTCTCTGCAAATCCTTTTTTATCTATATGTGAGACCCTCCAAGCCCATTTGCACCCATTTCCTGACTCAGAAGCCCTCGACCATCATTTGACAACACTTTGCTCCTTCATCCAAGACATGTCCATGTTTTTTCTAGATCAAAGGAAACCACAGTGGGAGAAGAACCCATGACCTTTTAATCCAAAGTCAAACAGTGAACACACTACATTATGCACTCCTTGCTTCCTTCTCTTGTCTACAAATCAAGATTGTTGGGGAGCGCCACCCTTCTCGAATCTGCTCCCATAGGGAGTGTGGTCCCTAGCTTCTTTCACAGTTTTTTTGCAAACACATTCCAAACACAAGTTTTTTTCAAAGAAACAAGAATTTTTTAGTGGGGCAGCCTAATGGTCAAGCTTATGGCCCTAGTATTGATATGCAATTCATGGTAATGTAAAATTCTTAAAGTAAATGTGACATTCTCCCTTATCTTTCATTTTCATCCTTTACTTAAATTTTTAACATTACCATGAAATGACTCAGGATGTTTGAGAGTGGTTCCGACCTCAATGGATTTCATATGGAGAAAGTAGAATTTTAGATCTCACTCAAAATCCAACAGACTTATCAGTTTTTCAGGATTCCACGATTGTGGGGAATGCAATGTTTCCATTGGATTTTGTCATGTACTAGGGTATGGAACTTGTATTTAATCAAGAGCACCAATCCCTCTATGTACCTTGATGTTAGTGACATTGGTTGTCGAACTCCTCTATCATGGCCCTACTAAAAATGTACCCATCACTCAAACAAAATCTAGACTTGACATGCTACGTTTTTTCCATCTTATGTTAATGCTTAGAGGGTGATATTAATGACAAAGATCCCAAGATAGGTAATGATTTTGATGATATGTAGGCAATTGTTGTAGCATGGTTTTTTTGGATGCTAGAGGCCATCTCGAGCCTACTTGTTCATGTATTTTCAGTTCATAGATGGATTGCACTTGATGCTATTTTGGATGAAAGCTTGTAATTTGTGGACCTGTGGTTGATGAAGATTGTAACTACTAGATGATTAATGTTATATGGTTTAATCCATATTTTATGCTTTTTATAACTAATTCATTATTCTACATGCTTTTGTTGACATATATGCATCAAAATATATAAAATTCGCTCCCAATTCGCTCCCGACCCGAGAGCTTTTGAAAATGTCGCTCCCCGCTCCCAAGCAACCTTACTATAGATAGCTGGGATACAATTTCTAATTCTCTTGGATTCTGGGAGTGGTATCTGAGCAACCCTTCTAGTTGCCAACAAATCATACATGTAGGCCATCTTTAGAGCTTCAATAAGGGCATCCTTTTTTAGAAAATATTTAGAAATGAATTCGTCTAATGTTGAGAGGAACATCTTCACTTCATATAAATGGGCGAGCTTGACAAGTTCCTTGTAATTAGAATGCATTTCTTCATCACTCAATTGCACACCATAGAGAAATTTCATAAATGCTTAAAGGCTCTCTCCCCTTACCTCCTGAATTAGCATTCGTTTGCTTTCTTTTTTTTTCATGTCTACTTCTTCAAGCATATTGCTTGAAAAACGTCCAATCTACTCAACAAAATTAAAATTGTGCACATGAAACCAAGATCCATCTGAACTTAAGAGGGTGGTCCCTCTACCAGTAGTTAGTCAAACTTGTGCTGCGACACTTTTATGTGGAACCTTAATGGAAGTTGTGGGGGGCGGGAATGTGGTCTGGAGTTGCAATGGAAATAATGTGCATAGCTATTGTCCAAGACCCATGAGTCAGCCCTCAATAACAATCACATGAACACGTTATAAACACTCTATTCTTCAAGCATTTGAGAATTTTATAGAGTTTGTGTTTCATTGCATTATTGCTTTGTGTGTTGTTCTTGAGAGGAAATGGGTGTGCTTGTATGTGTGGGTTTGGTTTTCTTTATCGTATTATCCTAAGTGTTGATTTGGGGTAGCATCGGATGTGCTCTAGCCACGAAATTTGGTGGAGAGGTTGGGGCACATGAGATCTCCAATACCCAGAAAGGGTTTGGGCAGATTCTAAACAGGTCAAGAGATATTAAAATAATTAATATTTTTAATGGAGTTCCTAAGTCTAAACTTAGGGAAAATAAAATATTAATGTGTATTAATATGAATCTGTGTTAGAATGGTCCAAAAGACATGGATCAAGGCAGATCTAATCTTAGTCATTGATTAGGTACTTAATTTCAGCCGTTGAGATGTCAATAGGAAAAGTATAAGAGGAGGCTTGAGGGTCACTTGGAGAAGACACCAGAGTGATCAGTCATTCTATTCTCTAGAGCGGGGGTTGCTAAGAGAGATAGAATTAGTGATCGGGAGTTGCAGTTGAGGGGCATTAAGTACAGAGAGATAGAGAGGCAGAGATAGTGCCGGGGGAGCAGCGCAGTAGCTAGGGAGAGTGACGTAGAGCCAGCCAGGGCTCACACAAGGCCACGCAGAGGCAGTCGGGAGTTGCGCAAAGCCTCAGATAGGCCAACGGTGCTGACGCAGAGGGCCATAGGGCTAACACAGGGCCTCCTAACACTGACGCAAACCCATCCAGGTGATGCAGGGCTAGCGCTGGGCAGAGAGGGCCTGATGCAATCTAGAGAGAGGTTGACATTGGGGTTTCTGGGGCAGATTGGTGCTTAGCTATTGTCCAAGACCCAGGAGTCAACCCTCAATAACAATCACATGAACACGTTATAAACACTCTATTCTTCAAGTATTTGAGAATTATATAGAGTTTGTGTTTCATTGCATTATTGCTTTGTGTGTTGTTCTTCAGAGGAAATGGGTGCGCTTGTATGTGTGCGTTTGTTTTTCTTTATCGTATTATCCTAAGTGTTGATTTGGGGTAGCATCGGATGTGCTCTAGCCACGAAATTTGGTGGAGAGGTTGGGGCACATGAGATCTCCAATACCCAGAAAGGGTATGGGCAGATTCTAAACAGGTCAAGAGATATTAAAATAATTAATATTTTTAATGGAGTTCCTAAGTCTAAACTTAGGGAAAAAAAAATATTAATGTGTATTAATATGAATCTGTGTTAGAATGGTACAAAAGACATGGATTAAGCCAGATCTAATCTTAGTCGTTGATTAGGGACTTAATCTCAGCCGTTGAGATGTCAATAGGAAAAGTATAAGAGGAGGCTTGAGGGTCACTTGGAGAAGACACCAGAGTGATCAGTCATTCTATTCTCTAGAGCGGGGTTTGCTAAGAGAGATAGAATTAGTGATCGGGAGTTGCAGCTGAGGGGCATTAAGTACACAGAGACAGAGAGACAGAGATAGTGTCAGGGGAGCAGCGCAGTAGCCGGGGAGAGTGACGCAGAGCCATCCAGGGCTCACGCAGAGGCAGTCGTGAGTTGCACAAAGCCTCAGATAGGCCAACGGTGCTGACGCAGAGGGCCAGAGAGTTGACGCAGGGCCTCCTAACGCTGACGCAAACCCATCCGGGGTGACGCAAGGCCAGCGCTGGGCAGAGAGGGCTTGACGCAATCCAGAGAGAGGTTGACGCTGGGGTTTCTGGGGCAGATTGGTGCTTAGCGATTGTCCAAGACCCATGAGTCAACCCTCAATAACAATCACATGAACACGTTATAAACACTCTATTCTTCAAGTATTTGAGAAATATATAGAGTTTGTGTTTCATTGCATTATTGCTTTGTGTGTTGTTCTTGAGAGGAAATGGGTGCGCTTGTATGTGTGGGTTTGTTTTTCTTTATCGTATTATCATAAGTGTTGATTTGGGGTAGCATCGGATGTGCTCTAGCCACGAAATTTGGTGGAGAGGTTGGAGCACATGAGATCTCCAAAACCCAGAAAGGGTTTGGGCAGATTCTAAACAGATCAAGAAATATTAAAATAATTAATATTTTTAATGGAGTCCCTAGTCTAAACTTAGGGAAAATAAAATATTAATGTGTATTAATATGAATCTGTGTTAGAATGGTCTAAAAGACATGGATCAAGCCAGATCTAATCTTAGTCGTTGATTAGGGACTTAATCTGGGTCGTTGAGATGTCAACAGGAAAAGTATAAGAGGAGGCTTGAGGGTCACTTGGAGAAGACACCAGAGTGATCAGTCATTTTATTCTCTAGAGCAGGGTTTACTAAGAGAGATAGAATTAGTGATCGGGAGTTGCAGTTGAGGGGCATTGAGTACAGACAGATAGAGAGGCAGAGATATTCCCAGGGAGCAGCACAGTAGCCAGGGAGAGTTACGCAGAGCCAGCCAAGGCTCACACAAGGCCACGCAGAGGCAGTCGGGAGTTGCGCAAAGCCTTAGAGAGGCGAGTGTTGCTGACGCAGGGCCTCCTAAGGCTAACACAGTCCAGAGAGAGGTTGACGCTGGGGTTTCTAGGACAGATTGGTGCTTAGTAGCTACCGGAAGGATTATCCAGGGTTTCAGCCATGAAATTTGTCAGAAACAAAGAGGTATTACTACCAAGGAAATTCTTTGTTTGGTAGGCCAGTTTCGGCACCCAGATTGTACTCTGATATTGCTTAATAAGAAAATCGTCAGATAGTTGCATCGGTTTTTCCACATTGGGTTTTTTCAGGGACATTGGTCCAAAAATAATGGTATGGCATGATTGTTTCTGTTTCCTTTAGTTGTTGATTTGTAATATGTTGAGCATGCACTAGTGTTTATTTTCAGTATTTACATTGTAAATAATTTGTTAAGTAAAATAACAAGCAGGTAGGAATAAATCAGACAAAGTGCATGGAAGGTTTCTAAATAAGTAAACTTAGAAACTTCAACACTAAGTTGAAACATAGATTTCTGATTTATGTTTCCTAGTAACTCAGTCCAATAGTATTGAACTGTGAGACCTCAACTCAAAACTCTATTGAAAATGCATTCCCTCATCTCCATTATCGACATAGTGCAGATTGGCAAGGCGAACCAAAAAGAATGGTCCATAAAGATCAAGCACCCACTCATATTTAATGATTTGTGGGATGGCATCTATGAAAGAGAAGCAATGTCTAGCAAATGAGAGTAGGGCAGTGGACCTAAGAAGCCTACCTCAAATAAGGAACTAGCCATATGGAAAAATGTTAGGGTCCCACCCTAACCCCCTTATTCATGTCATGGGATCACGTCATAGTCAAGAGTCAATAAAGCCCATATTAATATTTGTAAGTGGTTAACCCGCAATTAATGAAGGGACCACAGTTAGTTACAAATGGGCGGTAGTAGTAAATAAAGGGTCCATGGGCGGTAGTATTAGATAGATGGTATTAATAAAACCCACGGTATTGACCCGTGGTATTGCATGTATGAGTCATATATAAAGGATAGAGACTCCCTGCTAGGAGTATCGTGTCTTGTTTTGTAATCAAGCTCTGCTCTATTGGAGGTTGCCCCCTCGAAGAGGCCTGTGAACATTTCTCTCTGAGTAATAAAATCATTGCTATTCTGTGTTCTGGGTATATTTTCTTCGCATATTCTGTGTTCTGGGTATTTTTCTCGCATATTCTCTGTTCGGTATTGCTTTGCAGGTTAAGAAGCATAACAAGTGGTATCAGAGCACTTTCCAGGGCTCGGTGGGATCTCCAAATTTTAGCGAATTTTTTTTTTTTGGCTAGAGACGTGTTCCGGCGTCTTTAAACCACGGGATCTGTCGTTGAGCGCATAAACCTGCGGATTTAGGGAGGCATGCACGTAGGAAATACAAGAGGTGGTCACGTCTGTTGGACTCCCTTGTAACCCCTGTGGGTACCCCTTCGAGTAGTAGCGCATTAGACAGAACCGCGCACGGACTGTCTTCCACGTACCCTCTGGGTATATAGGAAGCCCCATAGCTACCTTGAAGCCTTGCCATAGATAAACTTTCGGCCGTCTTGTGGCTATAGTACACCGAGAACAGCACACGGAGAGATTACTCGCCCGTACGATAGGGTAGTCGGGTTGTACGGCTAAGGGTATGGTCGATCCTCCTTAGTTAGAGCCCTGGAACATTGAGCCGAGTACTACTGTCAGACCCTTATGTATATTGCGATCTGTAGCACCTGACACTCCTCAAGACCATAGTTCCCTTTCTATCGGGGGATTGCACATCATCTATTCCAGATCAGCGAGTGCAGCAGCAGCAGACATCAGTTCCGCCACTCTATCCGATCAGCAGAAGCAGTGATCCACGATCCAGATCTCTCAGATCCACCATATCGGCGTAGTGGTGAAGGGTTCCTGTGCCTGGCTTTAATTTTCGCAGGACTTTTGGCGGCAGTGACATTTTGAGGATTTGACGACTGTAGTATTGCTCAAGAAGGAGTAAAACTCTGTTAGGAGTTTAAAAAAAAAAAAAAAAATATGAGATCTTCCGAAGCACTTATTTGTGATCTAGCCCATCAGCATCAGGACAACGAGCTGAGCAAGGTGGTACCATTCAATTTCTGCACAAAAAAAAATTTTGCGGTCCCAATTTTTCAACAAGTTGGTGTATGGTAGCAACTAGAGCTCAAGCAATGGCCAATGAAAGACTAGACAAACTGGAAACAAATATGAACGAGCTCAACACTAAGTTTGACAAAATATTGCAAGCACTCGATAAGGGCAAGGAGCACGCTCTCGAGGACCCCTATAATGACCATGAGGGTGAGTCTAGCCACTCTCTTCATGTAGGGTGCACCCATCCACCACCCAACAGAAATATCCAACTCAGTCAGCGACCTCCCAAGTTGGATATGCAGAAATTTGACGGTTCTAACCCGTCCGCATGGCTAGCCCAAATGGAGCAGTATTTCGAATTAAATCATATCGACGAACAGTGGACTAAGATTAGAGTGGTGACCATGTACTTGGACAGTCAACGATGGCAATGGGCGTTATGGCATCAGCGTCGCAATGCACCTTTTCCGAGTTGGGACCAATTTACCAAAGCTCTTCAAGATCGCTTTGACCAGGGAGACTCCTTTTTGGGCAGTCTCACTAAGCTCCG